>VZRZ01000586.1:2035737-2077470 GCA_013398175.1 Climacteris rufus
GCAGCAGCACTGCAGCAGCACTGCAGCAGCACTGCAGCAGCCGCCTGTCTCGGGGTGCAGGGGGCCCACGGGGGCGCCCAGGGCCGCTCGGCGACCGCGGCGCGCTCCGTGTGACCGAGCCCCGGCCCCGCGGCCGCNCTTAAGGAAAAGGCTGGATCTCGTAGAGATCGGAGGGAACCGCGTAGGGAATTGGGGGATGGTTGGGGGGGGAAGGGTGGAGGGACGGCAACACACGCCACAGGAATTTAAGTTCAAAAGAAAAATACTTTTATTTGTTTTTTGTGGTTTGAGAGGGATTTTTTTGGGGGGGAGGTAGGTGTGGTGGTGTATAACAGACTTTAAACAAACATCCATAAAAATACATTTAATTAATAACACTTGTGAACTGCAATCTCAGTGGTCTGTTACCAGAATGCAACTGACTTTTCTGGAAAACAGCTGGTACTGAGACAAAGGCTGCTTAGGAGTCTCACCTGCTGAATTCCCTCTGTACTTTAGCTGCAGTGTGTTTGTTGTTGCACAACTTTTTGATCTGCAAAATCACCGTTTGCTAAACAAGTTCGCAGATAATTTTCTGATGCTGTTGTCTCCTAGCTCTTCCTAACAAAACAGATCCATAACTCCAAGCCACATCCGTAACACAGGGAATTAAAAAGTCAACTACAAAAATTCAGCTTAACCCAGCTGGATCTTCAGGAGATTCAGGACAATATACAAACCTGGGTACTGTAGACACCAGAGGAAACACTTTGCATTCAATTAACTCAGAAGGAAAGTGGGGAAGTTTAATTAACATCTTCTAAAAATTCTTACCCAGTCTCTTGAGTCTTACCTATCAGTATCACAAAACCACAGAAGCAAAGGCATAAATTAAAGATTTCTTCCTGCAAAAAAGTCTGAAAAATCCAATAACCACCTTGACTTCAACTGAATCTAAACCCAACAACAAGGTATAGTGTGTATCTGAACCAGTTACACACCTTTGTCACATTCAGGTACATTATTTAAAGATTATAACAATGCTGACAGAATATAAGAAGTGGTTAGAAAATAGACTAAAATCAATGTTTTAGAAGACCTTACTTGAAGCTTGCCTCTGCTGTGCTTTAGCTTCTTCTGCTACACGACAGATTAAGGACACATTCCCTTCCCTTTCAGAAAAACTGCTGTCCTCACTACTCTGCCAAGAAGATCACCCACAGCCTGTTCACAAGAATTTCCAGCAGTGTGAGAGGGTAGTAAGGGGTTGTGTGAGACTGCGGCCCGCAAAAAGGCTGTACCCAAAGATAGTGCTGGCTCATCTCAATGGTGACTAACATGGGGGGGGAGGCAGGGGGTGCCCCAAGGAAGGGCAAAAATGCCAATGTCATGCCAATTTCAAAACACCCCACAAGAATTGTCCAGGGACCTACAGAGTTATCAGTCCAGATTTGGTCCCTGGGAAAGTCAGGAAAGAGCAAGACCTCTAGAAAAACAAAAGCATTACCGTCTTAAGCAGACATCTTAGGATGGGTAGAAACTGGTTGGGTGACAGGCTTAGAGGCAGCAGTTAATGTCTTGTAGTCTACCAGGATTACACTAACAAAGCGGAAAACTACAGAAGCCAGTGACCTGCGGTCACTGTACAGTGACCTGTCCTTCATCAGTGATACGGGAGAAGTCATGCTCATCAAGTTGGCAAATGACATGGGGGGCGAAGAACTGATGCACTGTAGAGCAGGGCTGCCATGCATAAGGACCCAGGCAGCGTGGAGGAAGGGGGTGGGGGGAGGGAGGGGCTTGTGCAGTTGGGCATGGAGAAATGCCAAGTCCTGCTCCTGTGAAATCAGAGCCTAGGCAGTGGGATAGGCTAGATGTGGCCTGCCTGGGCAGCAGCTCGGCAGGAAAGGCCCAGCAACAAAGGGCAGCAGTATCCATCACGACAGTAGCACGGGCATAACCAGGAGATGGAGGAAAGTGACAATTCCCCCTTGATTCAGTACTTTTCAGACAACACAGAGATAAGACGCTGAGTGCTCTGGTTTGGGCTCCCCACTGCAGGACTGCCAAAATGGTGTGAGCCCAGCAGGGGCCCACCAGGATGCACAGGAACTGAAGCAGCTACACAGTGAGGTGACCCTGATGAATAGGGCTGCCACAGCCTGGAGATGGGAAAACTTGGAGGGCACCTCAGAGAAGCCCTCTCCTGCCTACAGACAAGTCACTGACAAGACAGATTTGGGCTCTGTCATGGTGGCTGAATGACATACAACAGGCATAAGTTGAAAGACAAGTTCAAACTGGAGATACAGGGAAACCCTTCTCCTAAAGAACAGTGCAGCAGTGGTGCAGGTTGCCCAGAAGTGCTGTGTGGTCCCTGCTCTTGGAAATTTAAAGACAGATCGCAAAAAAACCCCAAGTCATGTCGTCTGGGCCTCCTTGCTGACTCTGTTTGAGTAGGAAGTCAGACTAGTGACACCCAAAGACTTTTCCATCTTTCACTATAGTGTGGCATTGTCTTCAGTGCTGTCAACTTTAAACACAAAACTGAAAGTCTACTGAGCTTTAACTTTTTATTTACATTAATCTTGTTAATTTAATGGGTGACCAGATTCCTACAAATCCAATCTTTTCAAAGCTCCTGTCACGGAAGAAAACCACAGAGAAGTGAAAAACATACTAATTTGGATCTCCAAGTCTGCATGGTGTCATCTTCCATGCTTTTAGACATCAGGGAGGATGGGCTTTCATAAGTACCATTACATGCAGTCATCAGAAGTATGAAGAGAACTGCATGGCTCTTCAAGCAGGTATGTGTGCCAAAGCACAGTGCTGCTCTACCTGCAGCCAGTTTAAAACACAAATTCCAGCAAATTCGTACTGGACACAAAGCATGCAGCTGTTTTAGAACCAAAATTTAACTCCCTCTTTCAAGTGGGGAGAAAAAAATCAGAACTTATCACAGGCAGAGTATAAACAAGAAGACCTGTATTCACCTGTACCAGAGAAAACAGGAAGCAGATGTGCTGATGGCATGCGGAGTGGTAACAGTCCCAATGCCACAGCAAGAGGTACATCATAATTCTTAAAAAAATAACACAGAACATGCGAGAGGTTCCCCAAACCCATTAGCAAAACTCTGATGTTTGCTTTTAAAAAGGTCTGCTGTGTGTAGTCCTCATGCCAGGGATTACTGAATGGAGGACTTGATTGTTGTATAAGTAAACTGATTAAAACTTTGTGCATGCTACTAAGTCCATCAAATCAGAGGTGGTATATGAAACAGATGTTAATCTTCCAGTCTCCATAGGAAGGAGGGAAGGCTTTGAGAGAGATCAGCTAATAATCATGCTCTACAGCAGTCAGACAAGGAGTTGTGAAAAACAGTCAAAAGTTTCCAAGATGGCTGTAAGTTACAGGAGTCTCATATTTTGAAGAACAAGTGGAAGGGACCACATAAATACCAACTATTATTAAGAATATCTTTGAAGACCCCAGTTTAGCATTTCCATAACAGACAAACTGTCAGCAGTTTGAGGAAGGCTCATAAAGAGAAATGGCTACCGCACAACCAGTTTAGTTACTGATAACTCAGGTTTACCAACTACTGGGCACTACATTACCAACCCACAGTAGATACTGTTACACAGACTGCCAATGCTTGGAACAATCACCACCTCATCTGGTTATTAACCTCAAGGCTCTGCAGTGTCCAACGCCCAGAAGCAGAGCTATAGTGACCCATCAGCCCCACTTGTGCATGGTCATCTTGAGCTCCATCCCCACTGAGGCACACAACATAACCTACATCCACCACACCCTGGGCTAAAAAGGTGTCACTGGAAAATGAGAACTGCTAGGGGAAAAAATGAGAAATAAAATTTAGCGTCTGACCTTCCTGTTCTCCATTAGATAGACTTTATCACATATGAATTTAGAATTCTGCTCAACTGAGTTACTAATTACATATAAGACATTGCAAGAAGTCAACACGTTAAGACCCAGCAGAAAGGCTGTCTTCTTCCATAGTTGCACAAAGTCTACACAATTCCCTGGTTTTCCTGTTGTACTGTCAGCTATGTGACCTATGCTAAAAGATCCTAAACCCCATCTTTTGTACAATATTCTCTTTTGCAAAAAAAAAAAAAAAAAGTCCAAGATATGCAAGCAACTGGGGGAGGGGGAAAAAACAAAAGATGTACAAATACATACATGATCCCTCTTACAAATCAGTCTACCACATATACTCTTGCTATCTACTGATCTGTTTTTCCCTTCTCACACTTCTTTTGTTTCTTTACTGTTTTCTTTCCTTGTTTCAGTAAGTATTTCAGGTACTATAAATACATCAATGAAGGACTACACATGTATGTGGAAAACCAGCTTTATCTATGGCAATGCTAGAACAGTAAAAGTCTTAACATACTGTACAATGTTAATAAAAATGCTAAAAATATTTTTAGATTACACCTGGGGAAATGCCAAGATGAACAAAAGGATGAGGGGATGGCTCCTGGTTGAATGAAATCCCCATTTTCCTACTTCCTTTCTCCTACTTGTTCCCTTACCCTCTGCCTCCTACCTCCTGCATCACAGTAGCTGTAGATCAGACAACTATCTAGTATTTTATTATCTACTGACAAATATATACTCTCACGTTCAGGCTTAATTTATCACACACCTGCAAGATTGCAGCAGACAGAAACCTCTTGACTGGTTGGGCTACCACAACCTTTAGGGCATACCCCAGCAGGTGCTGACTACCAACAAATCCTGGGGAACACAAGACCTCCTTTCACAATGTCAGGACATGGTGATCAAACCCAATTCTGTGCCAGATATCAATAAAAATCTATGTGCATAAACTGCCTATTTCCGAGCCCAACTTTTCCACTGCAGTAAAACAGTGGGGGAATGGGACTTTTCCATGCTCTTTCCTGTTATACATTCCATTTTCTTTTCTGTTCTCCAGAAATTTAACCCTAACTTTTTTTTTTATTTTCTAGCAAATGGAGATGTGTAATGCAAAATGTAAGAAAACAATTTCATTTACACAGCTTTTGCACACAAATCCTAGGAAAAGTACAGTGAATAAAATTGAAAAGTTATTTGCTATCACATTGCTGCATTCTGGCACCATATCGTTATATGGATCAATAGGTGCATGCCTGGCCTTTGCTGTACTCTCTGTACACCATACTATGCTGGATGGTGCCACAGGACCAGCTGGTGTCATAAACACTAACCTCAGATTCAAGATGACAAAGAAACAACTCTGGTAAAGATGTTTATTTGTCCTTAAGACTTTTGACAGTAAAGACAAAGGCACTGCACAATCCTTTACTTACACCAGACAAATTACAATAAATTTAGTCTGTCTTACAAATCTATACATTATGCAACATAATTTGTTGCAAAAATTTGAACAAGGCAAGAGATTTTCTCCTTACAAGCTGAAGACTGACAGCTTAGTAAATGTAATTCTATCACTGCTTCTGCCACAGAGTGGCTCTGTTAAAACATTTACACATTTCAAAGATAGATGATATTTTAGATACCCAACAGGATTGGGATTTAGCTGGAGCACAATTTAGAGAAGAACTAGTCACTGCTACAGTCAACATTATGGATATGTACAAGAAAAAGATGGCGTGTTCTGTAAGGATGAGAATTCTAGGGGAAAAATTGATTCTGAGAGAAAAAAATGTGCCTGGGTCTGAAACTGGGCAATAAGTTATTACACATTTTAGATTTCGGTTACTTTATGCTCTGTTCCATAATTGAAGACGTTTTACAACATCACAAACACAAATAAATAAAATGCAGCATTTGTGAGGCACCCACACAGTAGCCATGACTGCCACAGAAAGACCCACAAAAGCATAGCCAAGGTGCATTTTCAGTAAGCTTTCTAGAAAATTCTTCAAAAACTTAAGAAACCAAAGTTATGATAGAAAAAGAAAAGCCTTGTATGGACAAGTAAACGCTTAAGTGCCAGGAAACGGACGGTCAATTCTGCAGTGCAGAGAGGCCACTTGCAAAATTTCTCAAGGAACTGTGATCAATCTGCAAAGTTAAGCAGCAAGAAACATGCAGTTACTCAAAACAGCACAGGATAAAAATTCATGGAGGGACACTGTGAGACTAAACAGACATCAGAATGGACGGTGACATTCAACAAATAAAGTGATCTACATGTAGGGAAAAAAACAGCAGTCCTAATAAACTGATGGGGTCTATTGCTCAGAAATGAAATATTAGGTTATGACAATCCCTTTAAAACAGGAATCTGGTCCTTGACAAATCTCAAAGACAAAAAGAAAACAAAGCAAGTGTTAGAATTAAGGACAGGAACATCATCAAGCCATTGTATAAATCTGTGTTTCAATTTAACCATGTTTATACATAAGACTGTACTTTTCATTCCCCTTATAACCCAGAAGTGGAAAGAGCTCCTAAAAGAACAAAAAAAGTTGATGAAAATATGGGATAATTTTCCCTTCGAGCAATCTTAAACCTAAGCAATCTTAATTTCTTTATTCTGGAAAACAGAATTTTGGAGAGGTCTGACAAATTTATGAAGGTTTAGGTAGGTTCTCAGTGGTGGTGGTACAAAGTTAACCACACACCATCTCTGCCATTACAAGCATTAAGAGCCATTGAACCCAGCCCATCACAGAGAGCTTCAGAAGAACAAAAGTTTTTCGTGTGTAACTGGTAGTTCACCCAAAGAACCACCAGCTCATTGGCAAGAGAGGCTGTGTATTGTTCCTGACTTCATAAAGAAACTGGACATATTCAGAGATGAAAATCTACTGATGTTAAAAGAACATAAGCCACAACTAACTCCAAAATCTCCTGTGCTTAAGAGTTGGAAACTTGTAAGGTATCAGGTAACAGTGGCAAGTACACTTTGCCTGTTCTTACACCTTCATAGGCATTTGTTTATGGCTATTGTAAAACACATTGCTATTCAAGCAATGTATCTGGGCAGACCCAATATGACCATTTTTGTGTTCTAACTCTACCTTCAGATCAAACAACAAAATAGAATTTGAGACAACAACATCTAACTCAGCTGTTCTCCACAATTGTTAGCAGCTGCTAATTAAATTACCACCACCCATCCTGTGCAACGAATGACTCATGCGTTCTATGGGGAAAGGAAAAGGGAAAACAAAGCAATGTTAAGTAATTAAAGATCATACCAAAACACACATGAAACACAGAGGGCAAATTAGGCAGGATTATCTTGCTTGTATATTTCCCAATCTGTGATCACCTGGCTTTGTGAGAACCAGGCAATTCTAACATCTCCTGTTTCTAAAATGGCATGGACAAGTTTTGAATGGTCTGGAAGAATTTGATGTATGGGTCTTCTGAAGGAGAATGTCACTCATATGTCAGATTTAATGGAATATATGAAGAATCTCCACTTGCTTCCCTGGAAAGAGACAATGCATAAACTATCAAAGACAGTGCTTTAAACTAAGCTGGGTGACTTGTACTCAAGGAGATATGGGAGCAAACTATCTTCTAGCAGCTAAGACAGGCAGCCCACACTTCTCTTCATCCATTCCAGCCAGATCAAAGGTGCATATGACTATAGCCTTACATGTTAGATTAACATCTAATGAAGAAGAAGAAATCAGATGCTAGCACACTGACAGAGAAGCGTTTTGTCATCAGTATTAGAACATCCCACACATATCTGCCAGTTACAAAGATACTACTGTAAAAGTCCTTCTGTATCTTCAGCATTGGATCATAACTAGAAGGTTATGGCTGATTATGTGTTAAAATTGGGCTAAATTTACTAATCGTACAGCTGTCAAAAGGGAGGCAAGATTTTTTTTTTTTTTTTATCCCATGTTTTTGCTAGGACAGAACCTGCAGAACAGAATTGAAAATGCTAAACAGGGCTAATTAAGTACAAGTAGACTGCAACTTCACAAAAGCTGATTGTTTTTAGGAAAAGACATTTACAGATTGTGTTTTAGTAAGAAGAGTGAAACAAATTTCCATATAAATTTCCAGAACAAGAGAACATAGTCTAAAGCTGCACCGGGGAAAGTTCAGGTTGGACATTAGAAGGAATTACTTCACAGAAGGGATTGTCAAGCGTTGAAACAGCCTGCCCAAAGAGGTGGTAGAGTCACCATCTCTGGAAGTGTTTAAGGAAAGACTGGATATGGAACTTAGCTCTCTGGTTTGGTTGACAAGGTGATGGTTGGACTCTATGATCCCAAAGGTCTTTTCCAACCTAATTGATTCTGTGACTCTATGTCTGCCAGTGGCTGCTGAGAGAAAATGTACAAAAGAGAGTTGAGTATACACGTTTAAGACTCTGAAATACTGTTTGTAGATTACCTTGTAAAAACCTGAGGTTTAATGTCTTCTCTAAAAATGTTTGCTGTTCAGGGCAAATATAATGAAATACCCATATAAACATTTAACCGTTCAAATGCTATTTAACTCCAGCAGAATCTTATAGCATCAAGCTCCACTACATACAACAAAAGGTGTGCAACCCTCTACAAAAATTAATTTTCCTCTTTAATAATTCTTCCATTATTCTAAGAAGAGAGTCCCAAATTCTGCAGTGGCCTCTGAAATCAGATATTGAAAAAATTTTTAAATTGTCAGTTTTTTTGTTTTTAAACAGAGCTGGAGGTATTTTATTCCCATAGCATTTTTAGAGGAGAGATGGAAAAAGACCTCTGTCATGCTTTAGGTAAAGGAACAACTTACTGATTAAGTTGCATCAATATGCCATTTTTGGCATCCATGTTTGCTTCTTTTCTAAAAAAAATAAATGGCTAGTAAGCTTTATCCAGTTATAGCAGTCCACTAATTTTCATAGCTTTGTCACTTCCCAGTTTGCATGCCAGGGTAACATCCGTGAAATATTTTGCCAAGTTACACACAACCCCTCGGTTCTAGTCTTCACATGTAGCTATTTCGTTCAACATGCATTCATGCTGCACTGGTCATTTATTTCAAATTCACTAAAACATGAAGCACTTAATTGCCAAGTGGGTACAGACTTCCCCTTTGCAACCCAGCTAATCTGTTCTCTTTTTAATTGCACCATACCCATTTTCTGTGTTTGATTAACTTGCTCCTTTGAACTGGTATCTAGGAAATCTCTTCATGTACAGTTTAGACAACTACATTGATTTACAATTAAACTGGTTTACACACCAAGACTGTGTCAGACTATATTTCTATAACACTCAATTCAATGTAATTTATAAGAGCCCACTTGCTGTACTGAATTACAGCTTTCAAATAATATATTAATGTTACAAACTTATGACACAATCTGTTCAGTTTCTACACACCAACTCATTTGGCATCTGACAAAAGACAAAACAGCATTTTAATATTAATTTTTATGCCCAGACTCTGCCAGTCAACAGATTCAACAATATCAATTAAGATTTGAACCACACATAGTTCACAGTAGCTTACTGAAGCACTTATATTATCCAGGCAACAATTATCTGCCTTTTGCTGGCAACAGCTAAGCCACTTCAGGGCAAAGCAATGAACTTTCACACCTACACCCA
The DNA here is from genome assembly GCA_013398175.1 of Climacteris rufus. Taxonomy (NCBI): domain Eukaryota; kingdom Metazoa; phylum Chordata; class Aves; order Passeriformes; family Climacteridae; genus Climacteris; species Climacteris rufus. Next base: position 2,045,289 of record VZRZ01000586.1, read on the forward strand.
GGAACTGCAGCTGTTTCTCACTCTCCTGACCTGGAAGAAACAAGCTTCTACTAGTCGCTAAAGCTGAGATAAATAACCATTGGTAAGGTAAGCTCTTGCTAGACAGTGCTGGGCAAAGAAGACGACTATTTCGCATGGTTTTTTTTTAGAGAAACACCAGTAGATGTGTAAGGAGAACAGGTCATCTGCTTCTCTTAAATTCTGCACAAATTTCTGGAAAAGGCTTGGAGACATTAGGAAAAATAAACTAACATCATGTTTAATAGCTGAATGTCCACAAGAAAACTAAGGGCAGAAAAGGACAACACAGTCTCCCAGTATCCTAACCCACACTCCTGGAAAGGAGAAGCCAGTGAGAATGTCTCATCTAGGAACCGAGTGGTTTATAATCACTCTCTCAAGCATAGCACTAATTTTCTCAGTAATTTTACATGAAACCATACACATTGTGAGTGAAAATCTCTTCTGAGTGTTAATAACCAAACATTGCTTTGTGTGTCAAGCCCTCAGTCAATATTCACATGGTAGAGGAGCATGCAATGTTTATGAAATAGCACTGTAGGACATGTTTCTTATGACCAGTCATACAGCAAGACAACTGACGCAGACAGCAATTTTATATAATGTGCTACGAAACAAGTCAAATTAGCAATGCATAGGCATTAGCCAAAATAATGACTGTGATTCAGGAAGAAAAACAGACCATGTCTAGGTGAGTAATTTGCTTATAACAAGTATTGTCACTGATACTGATTTTCAAAAAAAGCACAATTATGCATAGTTTAAAGATGGAAATGATCACTGGAGCATTCAAATCATTTATGCCATTAATTTTATTCCAATATTGCTATAAAACAGACCCTGAGATGTCAATTACACGAAATTACTTTACACCAGGAGCCTTGATCAAATGCCAGAAACTAAGAATTGACAGTATGAGGCTATTGTCAACACCTGAACTCCACATTTAAGGTGCAGAGCAGGTAAAGTAAGCTGCTTATGGCAAACCACCTCCCAGTATAGTGCAAGTGAAGGAAGCAACATAGCCCAGACAATCTAATTTCAGAAAAAACATTCTTGATCTCAGAGCTACCAAACAAATTGAATTCAATCATGTGAACCAGAGACCAGACAAACAGCTAATAACATTAAGACCACTGTCCCTCACTCTCCACATTCCTTCCAGTGCCTCCGAAAAGGCTATCATAAAACTAACAAATTGCTCAGCACGAGAATATGCATCTTCCCCAAATCCCACAGATGACCAGATAAAAGTCTAAAACACAAGTTTTCCTCCTCGCCACCCCTCATCTCCCTCTTTTTTTTTTATTTGGGGGAGGTAGCTGGGGTGGTTTTTTGTTTATTTTGGGGTTGTTTTGTTTTTTGGGGGTTTTTTTGTTGTTTTTGTTTACTTAAAAACAAAGCTAGAATCATGGCAAATTTCTCTGACAATACATATTATCAGATTCTGAGAACCACAGCCCTTATTTAGGCAAGTTTTTACTGTAGACTGAAGAAAACTGATCAGCAGCGTGTATTCAAAAAGCTGGGAATAAGAACTCACAGCAACTTCTGAGAGGCATGAGAGGTATTCAGCTTCCATTACATAGTAGGTAAAACCCACTACTGGTAAATTCAAGATTCAGCATTGTGCTGACTCTTTTTACTTTCAGTGGGAACACAGACTAGATAGAATCACTTCTGAATCACTAATTTCCATCTTCCACAAGAGCAGTTAGCCGTATAAAGATTTATACATATAAAGGTTTACCCAAATAAAGATATGGACAATCTCAATCTTGAAGATTCACTTTGTTCTTTTCTTCTATCCCCTGCACACATTGTGAGCTTCAAGTCATCTGTCAGTTCCTCACAGTAGATTGAAGATTGCCAGAAAAAAACAGTTTTGGCCAGAAAACCAGCATTTCATCAGAAATTAAAACAATAAATTGCCCATGTTTTGAGCTTGCCAACACCAAAATGTCTTTCAGGAATAATTTCTTAGTCAGAAAACATGTTAGGAAAAAAAAAAAACAAATCAACAGATAACAACTGAAGAGTCACAGTGAACTTTCAGCAGTGAGTAGCTTACAGAAGACACAGCCTCACGTCAGAGCTGAGTCAAGAAATTGGCTTAAAAGGAGCCAATTTCTTTTTTTTTAAAAAAAAAAAAAAGAAGAAAAATTAAAAAAAAAAAGAAGGGGAGGGAAGAACAGAAGGAGAACATAAACAAACTTCATAGACATTCCTGCTAACATCTTGCAGCCCAAGCACTTGAGGCAGTAAGCATTAAACTTATAACAAATCACCATAGAAGAGGCAAGTGCACACTGCATGCATACACCTTTTGGGTCTCAGAATGCTCCCCAAAATCTCCTGTCTATACACAACAGAGGGGCAGTAATACATTTTGATGTATTGAATGATTTTGATTCACATAAAAAACAGCTTAGCTTCAGTGTCACAAATGACTTTCTATTTAGACACAGTTCAATTAGTAGAAGGATAAAGTATTATTTCAAAGCAAGTAACTGAGTGAAGCAGAAGTTGAGCCACAGAAAGGCAATAATAAGTAGGTAAATCCCTTGCCTTCCCTAGGCAAGGCAAATGTAGAAGGCAAAACACAAAGCCCTTATCAGCACTGAGAGAAATTGATCCTGGCTCCCCTCAACAATTCAGGTACTCATATAAAAGAATCAGGCATCATAAACTAGACCAACTAGAAGGAGAAACCACGTCTGCTGAGGCAAGATGGTGCATAGTAGAAAGAATTAGCAAACTTACAAGATTAGCCAAGAGTAGTATTGTTGTGAGAACTATCTCAAATTTAATAGGGAAAGACAAACGGGAGAAAAAAGAAACAGTTCAGCTAGTTAACTTTACAGAATAAAATAACACAAAACTTACAGGAAAATACAAAAGAATAAAAATGTACAAAGCCTGTTGTGTGGCAACACCTCGCAAAGCGAGAAACAACTTAATGCAAACTCTGCTGCCAAAAAAGCGCAACCAACCAAACAAAACCAACCAAGCCTAAATTCACTCCCACTGTGTTTTAAATCTGAAGACACCCCTGTGATTCAAAACTAGCCTGTCTGAACAAGATGTTATAAAATGTCAACAAGATTGACAAGCATTTCTTTCCTGCCTTCATGCAGAAGTATTTCCCAACTCTCCCAGCATAGCCAATCTCAAGTTTTACTATTTTCTTCAGGTTACATCAACCATAATTTGCCCTCAAGGTAGGACAGTATCTCCACAATGAAGATTAAACAGTCAAGCATCCTGCCAGAATTGGAAGTGGTTTCACATTCTGCTACTGCCTGTCTGTTAAATCTCGGTCTATGGTAGCTTCACAAAGGATTTCCCTGTTGCTATGTAGAAAGTTCATGTCAGCAAGAGTGATTTGACTACATGGAACAAACCACAGATAACCAACTGAGCAGGCACATTTAAACAAAACAAAAATAAGGGGGTTTAAAGTGATAAAGTGGTTATTGTTTCAATAAAATCAGCATGCTGTTTTTGAGGACAATGCTCGTTACACTTGTATTCACCTGCAGAATAGGAATGCTCTAAAAAGACAGAATCTACACAGTTGCGTTATTAACATGGTATGTATGAGCAGTCTCTACTCCAGTATGTAATTACGCTTTTGCTCAACCATGAATATTTTGCAAAGAGTTGAGAAAGAAAAAAAAACCAAACCAAACAAACAAACAAAAAAAATTACTGTTAACGTAAAGAAATTATAACACCTTGGAAAAAGAGGTTTTAAATAATTTTTTCAATGGTGTGAATGCTTCTTAAGCACTGTCCGGAAACTAATGAAAGAACTGTTTCTGAAAGGAAACTACATTCCTCACCATACAAGAAGCAGTGTGTGAGAAAGCTCCACCAAAATAAGTTTGTATTGAATTATTATTTATATCTACATCCTGTTTAGCCATTTAGAAAAAAAAAGTTCAGTCCGTGTTTCATAGACCCCTTTGTGTAAAGCTTTAAAAAGGCTTCTGCTAAAATAGGGAGGGCCCCTGTACTTATATCCTTCAATTCACACTCTGTGACAACTCAGAACTTTCAACCTGGATTTCCCTAACAAAAATAAAGCCATCCTTATCGTTTCCTCATGAAGCAGTTGGTTTTAAACTTTAAACAAAGAAATATAAAGGGGATATTGAACCACAGAAAAGAAAAGAATAGTCATGTTATTGTTTATAGGTTTATGTAACTTGATCAAAATACCCGAGACAAAAACAAGTTTTGCCAGAGAAGGCTACATTTGCCAAAATATAAGCTCTGTTTTTCTACACCTTTCTGCGTGTTCCCAAGACTCATAACCCTTGAAGGAGGCAGAACTGGGCACAGAGACTGCACAATGACCCTTTTCTGGCTTAATTACAGCAGCACCACACTGAAATGTAATTGAGGTTTGCTTGCACTTTGGATGCTTGCCTGCCTACTTGAAGTGACAGGCTACCTCAACAAGTTACATTCAGGTACTTCTCATCTTCAGCTTTTTTACAGAACAAAAGGTACTCCAGATGCAGACACTCATCAGACACAAGCTAGCATAAGACATCTCCAGACCCACACGTAACTGCTCAATTTCTTTTATTACCATTGTTGGCTGATCAGGTAGAATGCCACACACTACAATAATCCTGTATTTCAGCACAAGAAATACAATCTGAAATGCAACTCATACACTGTATTTCTGTAAAAGAAGACCAGAACACGCCTTACTGCTGGGGCAGAGGGGAGGGAAAAAAAAACAAGTTCCAAAAAAACATACCAAGCAAAATCAACCCTCAAAAATAATGAATCACAGCTGTGAAGTTCTCAACACAAAGAGAATGTTTCTTTAAATTATCTTAATGTCAAAATCACTGTAAAATATATTTCACATTATTAACCCCCATCCTGCTTTCAGGCTTTTTGGGAAAAAAAAAACCAACATATGTATGATGCTGACTTCTACAAATATAATGTTTTCTTTCAAAATTACAAAGGCACTTCGAAGACAGAAATTGTATATAGCCATCTGCTTAAATTATTAGATAATTGTCGCAGGACTTCATTGAAAACCAGATGACTTTTATACTTGGGCTTTATATTAAATAAATATGCCATGCAAAATTAAATACTGTAATACCTAACAATACAATCTGTTTCTGTTTTAATTTTACAGAATAGGAATGAGCACAAAATGAAATTATTTACAAATGTTGCTCAAATATATGCCAATAGAAATGTATTGTTGGGAAATTCGTTTTCATTCCTGTGGTTTGCATTTTTCTTGGTTTGGTTTTACTCCATTTGAGCACTCATTCCACACTTCCACCATGTAATAATAAAAAACAAGTACTTTTTACTGCTCCCTAAACAACTTGCTGCTGCTTCTCCTTGGTCTTGAACTTCATTCTGCTTTTGTCTTTTGCTGGGATCTGTTTTAAACAGGGTAATTAACATTAAGTTTCCTGCAAAATGAAGAAGTCAAATATTAATTCCACCTCATAAGACACTTAGGACCTGCTGGTCAGAGACTGTATATGGGTATATCAGTCAGGAAAGTCTAAAACCAGCTGCACAGTGTCTTGTCTTGTAAACATACTGAACCAGCTTGATTTGACATAGCTCAGCTTTGCCATTTTGATAGCGACAGCACTGAAAATCACATTATTTGGTGAGTATTGCTATTTGCCCATTCACGTCACAGGGCAGTCCAGAATTGGTGGGGGAAATCAAAAAACTCTCCTCCATAAAAAATTACTACACTTCTGATTTCTAAACTTCAGATGATAAGTAGGATCGCATCATTAAATTACAAATTAAGAGAAAACCTAGAAAACTGATAATTTTGTAATCTAAAGTTACGCTAATATAACATTAAGTTATGAAAGACAGCAAGAACTGTCTGATGATAAAGTAACATCTGTAACATGGAAAATCAATGCAATATTTTTCATTCAAAAGCCACTTACAGTTGCATATAGCCATGATGTGCAGCTGAACATTTTCCTACCACAGTCAAAACCTGTGTATGACATCAACTTTATAGCTTCCAATGAGATCAACAAAAAAAGATGCCTGACTTACAACTCTCCCAGAGCTATCCATTTCACACTTACAATACTCATTTTATTTAGTTGTTTATCTAGTTCAGCAGTTTGTCAAGCAACTTTCCTCATTGCCATCCCTCGACTTTATTAGAGAAAACACAGTGTTACTGAAAGCTGAAGTCAAGCATACTTGGGAGTTGTGAGGGCTATTGTCCAACAGCTATATAACTCAATTTATGCTTCAGAATATGCCGCTACTTGTTCTTCAAGAAAAATCTGTCTCTTGGAAATATTTCTGTTTTCACAATACTGTTTTGCATTCTAATGGTGATATGTTTTTTGAAGCACATTCCATAGTTACTGTAGGCATTTGAAAATTTAAAATAGACATACTTCATTTACTACAGAAACAGATGGACCAGATAGAGAATTTATTACAATTATGTACTTAGACTAGTATAAATAAATTACTTTTTTTCTTTTAACTGAAAGGTGGATTGCAAAAAGCTAAGAGAAACTACTTGAGCAAGTGTGTTTTAGATAAACTTCAAAACAAACATGACACAAGAGAAACCATCTAGACTGCAGATTAGTTTAAATAGAAACTTGCAAATAATAAGTAGAAAAATGGACATCTTCATTGGTTTGAAATCTGTACTTTGTTTACTCCTTCAAGGGCCACAAGGCAGCAAACCAATTCATTTAATTTATATGGAGCAAGAAGTGTCAGAACAAACACCAGCCACTTAGATTCACAGTTTAATCATTATGAACAATCATATGTGTTAACGTTTATGCATAACAAGTGAACTAACCTCACCCTCCATGATTTAAGCAACAAAACACACCGTCACAAAAAGCCCTACAGAACTTGCTTCTTCCTAACAGCTTAACTAAACAAAATATATTTCTATTAGACTATAAATCCAACCAGGTCAATAGTCCTGAATCAGCTGACAAGAGCCCTGAGCCAGTCATTGGCCTTTGGTTGCATGCAACCAGAATGTGAAACAAACTTACAATTTGTTCAAATATTTAGCAGAAAAAAAGAAAAAAAAATTACATTTCATAAAAATCACATATATTGACTTAGCCCTATAAACACATTTCTAAGTTTCAGCAATATCCTGAGTGTTGATTCACAAATAGAGTGAGTTCTCTCATAAAAGATCACAGTAAACAGCTTCACTAGAGTTACCTGGCTGGTAATAATATTAAGAAAAATGATAAAAATGAATACTAAAGCAAATTTTGAAAAAAAAAATAAATTAAATAAATACATACATAAATAAGAGGGAGAGTGACAAGGGGTTATAGCTTTAAACTAAAAGATAAAACGTTTACTTAGATGTTAGGAAGAAATTCTTTACTAGGAGGATGGTGATGCACTGGCACAGGTTGCCCAGCGAAGTCGTGGATGTCCAATCCCTACAAGCGCTCAAAGCCAGACAGGGCTTTGAGCAACCTGGTCTAGTGAAACGTGTCCCTCTCGATGGCAGGGGCATTGGAACTGGATGGTCTTTGAGGTTCTTTCCAACCCGAGCATTTCTATGATTCTATGAAATGCTAGTAGTTAAGGACTGAAATATAATTTCATAGTAATTCATATTCCCTGTAAACCACATAATATCCAGTGATGGAAGCATTTGAAATGCCTTTTTTTTTAGTTCAAAGTTTACTATTATACAGAGGAAAGAATCATAGAATCATTTAGGTCAGAAAAGACTTTTATGATCATTAAGTTCAAGCATTAACCACGAACTCTACCACTAAACCATGTTCCTAGTGCCACATCTACACATCTTTTAAATACCCCCAGGGATGGCAAGTCAATCACTTCACTGGGAAGCTTGTTCCAAAGCTTGACCACACTTTCCATGAACAAATTTTCCTAATAACCAATCTAAACTTCCCCTGGCAGAGCTTCAGGTCATTCCTTCTTATCACGTTGCTTGCCACCTGAAGAGGCTGACACCCACCTGCCCACAACATCCTTTCATGCAGTTGTGGAGATTGATAAGTCATTGCTGATCCTCCTTTTCTCCAGGCTAAACACCCCCAGCTCCCTCAGCTGCTCCTCACAGGACTTGTGCTCCAGACCCTTCCCCAGCTCCACTGCCCTTCCCTGGACTCACTCCAGCCCCTCAATGTCTTTCTTGGAATGAGGGCCCTGACCTGGACACAGCACTCGAGGTGTGGCCGAATACACTCGACCAGTGCCGAATACAGGGGGACAATCCCTGCACTGGTCATGCTGGCCACACTGTGGCTGATCCAGACCAAGATGCCATTGGCCTTCTTGGCCACCTGGGCACACACTGGCTCATGTTCAGCTGCTGTCACCAGCACCCCCACGTCCTTTTCCACTGGGCAGTTTCCAGCCACTCCGCCCCCCTGCCTCTGTGGAGCTGCCTGGGGTTGTTGTGACCCAAGGGCAGGATCCGGTACTTGAACTTGTTGAACTTCACACCATTGACCTTGGCTCATTGAGCCAGCCTGTCCAAATCCCTCTGCAGAGCCTTCCTGCCTCCAGCAAATCAACAGTCTCACCTGACACAGTGTCATCTGCCAAATGACTGAGGGCACACTTGATCCCTTCATTCAGATCATCAATAAAGATATTAAACAGAACTGCCCCCATACTGAGCCCTAGGGAACCCCACTCATGATAGGCCATCAGGTGGATGTAACTCCATTCACCACCACGCTCTGGGCCTGGCCACCCATGTAGTTTTTATCCACAAAACAGTGCACTTGTCCAAGCCACAGACTGCCAGCTTTTCCAGGTGAATGATGTGGGAAATGCTATAAAAGGCTTTACTGAAGTCCAGGTAGGCAACATCCACAGCCTTTCCCTCATCCAGCAGGCAAGTTGTCTTGTCATAGAAGATCAGGCTGGCCATGCAGGATCCTAAACCCATGTTGCCTGGCCCTCGTCGCTTGGGTTGTCCTGTACATGCCACATGATGCCACTCAAGATGATCTACCCCATGACTTTCCCTGACTGAATGCTGTCACTGTAAACATCTTCCCATGTTTCAGAAGAGGTGCAGAGTCAACACCGGTAAGATTCTTAAGAAAGAGAAAAGAAAAAATATTGAATCTGTTTTGTGGTTTTGCCCATTATTCTAAGAACAGGCAGGTATATTTACATTTCTCCCATCAAATAAAATCATGTGCTAACATTGGTGAGGCTTATCTTCAAAGACTCTTTCCAGGTATCCTCCAGGACTGCCTACCCAGTAAATGATCTTCATCAAGCAACTTAATAGCTTCAGCATGAAAACAATAAGCTGCTTCTGACGGCTGTTTTTATTTATGTAAATAAGGCAAAAGAGCCACACAAAGCTTTGTAACCTGCCACGTAAGTAACTCCTTACTGTGGTTGTAACTTTGCAGTTCTGTACAGAATGACCCATCTGTTAATCTACAGAAAGCTGAAAAATCATGTGGCAAGCATTTTTCAAACAACAAAGGAACAGACCTTTTTTTTTTTTTTCTTTTTGCTATCTGCAAGATGAAGAATCAGAGAATCATAGAATGGCTCAGATTAAAAGTAACCACTAAGATCATCTAGTTCCAACCCACCTGCTGATAGGGACAGCTTCCACTAGACCAGGTTGTTCAAAGCCACACCTAACCTTGCTGTAAAGAGTTTAAACTGAAGCAAGAGAGATTAACAGGATATTTAGGCTAGACCTTGGAAAAACAGAAAGTAGGGCTAGTTGAGCTCAGGAAGAGTTTGCCAGAGGAGGTTATGGAATCTGATATGGTTTTCTTTAAAGAAGCAGTCTGGTCAGAACTGGTTTGGTCATACTTCATCTTGCTTCTGGGCCAGGAATTAGTTGGATGACTCTCACTCCTTTCAGCTCTATTTGTTATGATTTTATCATGTGAACATGAAAAATAAAAACTTTTGTGTATCACAGGAGACTCCCTGTTTCTGAGGCCTCTTATATTCATCAGTCTGTGCCATAAAGTCTTGCATGAGCAACACATAAATCCATTAATTCATCTGTCTATAAAGTACTTTTCTCAATTAAGCCCTTCTTTTAAAACAAAGTATTTCAACCTTGACAAACCAAAAACAGCTATTGAAAAATATCTTCATGGAAAGACTTGTTTTGATATCCCAAATTCATCTTGCAAAGCTCCACCAAGACTCAAAGCCTACTCTTCAAATAATGAGTGTGTTTTCAGTACAAAAGTAATTTTCTGTTGGCTTTGTCTGTGTGAAGTCAATTTAAGAGCTAAGGAATACAGCAGTGTCCAGTGCCTAAACAGCAACACAGAGAGCTGCAATAGTTCAACATACTGAGCATATTACAGTAAAAATTTATACACCACCTTTATAATCTCTTTTCAGTCCTCCATTGAATACCTCTTCCTTGTTAAGAACAGAAGACCTTCCTTGCAGCAGTTATGGTAAGCAGGCAATACACATACTAAATTACAGCACAAGTGTTTTTTCTTAAGAAAAATATTCTAGCAGTGAGGAGAACAGGGAATCAAAAATAGAAAATCTTGAACCCTGGTCGCACACAGTATCACAGTTACCATATAAAGGAAAAAAATGGTTACTTCATTAGAATTGGATGCTAAGAGAAAAAAAGATGTCAGCTTACCTGGTGCACCTATCTCATGTAAAGAAGCCTTGTAAAGAAAGCTTGGAAGAAGTCAGAGGAGAACTAGTGACAAAATGAAATCAAATTACATTCTTTGCAATATTATTCAAGAACCTGAGCAAATTACTAACATCTTCCTTCCTCAGCAAAGGGCTTCCCACACTATAAAATGGTAAAAGGGAAAATCCTTAACTCCCACAAAATAAGCCACAAAACCTCTCTTTTCTCAATTCCATACTAGAATTCACAAATAAATTTGCAATCACAACAGATTTTTTTTCTAATCATGTTCTAATTTCAACAGTAGAAATAGTGGAAGGCTAATGTAAGTATTCAAATGCCCAGACACCAATCACCCAAGGCACTGGGATTCAGAACCACCAGATCTTGTCTAGAACTTGCTGTGGAGTATCTGTAAATTGTTTACATTTTACACCTCACTTTGCCCTGCTGAAAAACAAAATAGTTTGTGTCTTATTGGGAAGCTTGAAAGTTAAGCCACAATCTGTGAGATTTGGGACTACAAGCAGATAGAATAATAAAAACATCATGACGAAGAGATTCCAAAGGCATTTTGAAATACATTCAGACTTTGTATGTAGTAAGAGCTTTATTCATATTCTCCATCTAGAGCTGATTTACCATCCACTAAATTATTATTGGAGGGTAATAGCTTATTAAAGATTAATTAATGTTTACATTACAGGCTCAGCAAAATACACACCTAAAACCTGAGTTTCTTTTATTGTGGTTTTCTTGCTCATTATCCAATAGTCCTAGAGCCTCACATATTCATCCGTTCAGCACAGCTCATTCCACAGCAGTTGTTTTTTGGGATTTTTAGTTGTAGTTTTTTTCCAATACATTTTGACCGTCTTATTTATGGGTATTTTGGATTTAAAAATATATAAGGCTCTTTTATGAGCCTTATATTATTTTCTGCAAGATTGAGGTCAAGTGCTTGGGGTTCTAATGCTACTGTAGCCATTGCTTTTTAATCTGACATGGTGCATGACAAGGTGGGTTTTCCCATACCTGATGTCTTTCAGAGTTGTCTTCTTGTCCAAAGTCAAGTGAGGTATCACAGTGAAAAGCATTTTAGAAACCCTGAAACCAAGAGTTACTTCCCTCTAACATCCCAAAACATGGCCCAATCTGCTCATGAGCCTCTCTCTTAGATTCATTCTCTTCCATAGCCAATAAATTCAAGCAGAGAAAAAAAAAAACAACCCACAACTCTTATAAAGAGCAAGACAAAAGCACCTGAAACACAAATCTTGATGTCAATAACCAGAAGTCTTTGTCAGGGCTTAGTCAACAGGCTTGCTTAACCTTCCCTTCATTGTTCCACATCTTATGTCTATACAGATTCAACTTCACAACGAATCCCACCTTGCTTTCCACATACAGTGCACTTGGCAAGAATTGTACTTGACAGGATCTTGCATGGTTTCCAAATACAGTGATGCATTTTTCTGTAATCCCTATCTGCCTGTAGTCTGCTTGCCACAGCAGAGACTACAGGAGGTATTGAACAGCCTATCTGTCAGGACTGTCAGGACTCTGGGATGACCCTATACAGAAGAGCTGTTACTGAAGTGTATATATTCCAGAGCATTGCGCTGGAATGTCTTCCATGCAATCCAAGAGGACAACAAAATGAAGTAAGCAGATCTTCAAGAGAAAGGTAACGCAACATAGGCCTGGTTAAGACACAAAATCTCACATGTTTTGGAAATGCACACATTCTTAGAATTGGGATACAAAAGTTAACATGTATAACGTGTATGACTACACTACAGTGTGAAGAGTGGCTAAAAAAATCCATTATTAGTGGAATTTAAGGCAAAAATAAGCAAAAAAAATTGGGTCATGTTTTTTGCCTGAGATGCAATATTTAATAATGCTGGGGCCGCCTTTCACTAGACCAGGTTGCTCAAAGCCCCATCCAACTTATCCTTGAACACTTCCAGGGATGGTAAATCTACAGCTTCTCAGGGCAACCTGTTCCAGTGCCTCACCATCTTCACAGTAAAGGATTTCTCCCTAATATCAAACCTAAATTTACCATCTTTCAGTTTAAAGCCATTCCCCCTTGTCCTATCACTACCTGTCCTTGTAAAAGTCCCTTTTATAGCATGGAAACGCGTTGCCTTGTTTTGCAGAAGAATCCATTGGAAGATTGTGGATCTGCTTAAAAACGTGGAACCAGCATGTATGTGCCCAAGGCTAAAATGAAGTTTTGAAAATGCTACTGAACAGCTACTCTCTGATCTGGCATCTGCATCCTGTTGGAAAGCCAGGGAACATATAGAAGATCTGTGTGTCCCTCTCTTAAATGATGCTTTGATTTGGAGAAGAGAAGGAGAAAGGGGGACTTTTTATTCTATTGACTGCTGTTACTTTCCTTACCGTAGTTCAAAAAACCCTCTTTCAGATGAGAAACTGTGGGATTGGATCTGGAGGTCCACTTTGTTTTTTCTGTAATCTGTAAAGTATATGAATCAAGAAGCATTTGGACAATGCACATGATGGGATTTTTGGGTTGTTCTGTGCAATGCCCAGAGTTGGACTCAATGACCTTTGCCAGTCCCTTCCAAAATAGGATGTTTGGTGATAAAATAACTGCACAATAAATAATTTTTGTTCATGAGGTCTTGGAGAGGACCCCAGAAGGGTTGAGTGAAACAAAGTAGGTCTAGTACTTTAACTGGTAGAATAAAGCTAAAAAAAAAAAAAAAAATTTAAAAAAAAAAATCAAAGTTCTAAGTTTGGGGAGCCTTGGAACAGACATTGCTGCAAATGGAGATACCAGAGATTTGCCTACATTCACACAGGCAATTGTGATAATTCCAGAAACAGAATTTTAAAAATCTTGGTTACCATATGCTATGTGATAGCTGCATATAGCCTCTGCTTTCCAGGACAAAAGATAGTTCTTGACATCACCTCTCACATATTTACCATTTCCTAAAAGTCTATTACCCAGAATGACATTTGAGACACTAATAACATTTACTTAGTTAAAAACTTCTTTTGAAATTTACATATATATTCATACCAGTGAAACATTGTATGAACTTACGGCATTTATTAAACACTCTTGTTTGCTACTCAAACAACATAATACCCTGCACTACAAACCCAGTAAAAATTCAGTGCAGTTTTGTACTATATAAATCCTTGCCATAAAAATTAAGTGGCACTCAAAGGTTTTCATATGACAGAATATAACCAGGTTTATGATTCTTGTGCAATATATTCAAACTGATAAAAATGCATACATTGTAATAGAAAGCGGATCTAAAAGCACTATTTACTTTAAAAGGCTCTAAACGATGCTGTAGAATAGCCTTTCCAAAAGCCTTTATGGTTTTAATTACACATGAATACAATCTCAAACTACTTTGAAGACAGCAGACTGTAATTATAAAGAAGCTGCAGCAGCAAAGATTCAGCAAACCACTTTGAAAACTAACTTCAACACCTGAGCAAACATTTTCAACTTTATGGTGAGAAGAAACATTAAAAACACCAAGGACAGACTGGTGATGGAAAGAATTCAAAATGTCTTTTCACAAAAAAAAAAAAAGATAACCCATGAATAGATTACATTTTGTGGCATTTGATGCACTTCCTTTTTTTTTAACCTACTATCCACTTGTATGACTTCTCCTCTTAAGAGATACCTATTCTTGAACAAATGCAGGATGTCCTCAGAAAACAGTTGAACTATTTACAGTAACAATCATAACAGTAACTTATCGTGGATGCCTTCAAGATACAGTGCACACATGTTCACAGGAAAAAGCAATCTTCTATCACTCTAAGACAAACAGACAACTTTTGAGCTCACAGTATGAAAACAAGTTTAAGACCTGCAGAACAAACTTTCCCACTTCTACTGTAATATGACATCTTGTGAAAGATGCAATTATTCTGCAAGAAATACCATTTCTAGTGCTCTGGGGTTGTCCAGTTGGTCTTAAAGGCAAATACAGACTAATGCGAAGCAATTTACAATTCATACTCAAAAGCAACACAACTTTTTGCAAGAGTATGACTAAAAAAACAGAACAATAAAAAACCCTGTAACTGCACGCAAAATAACTTTGAGTGGTATACATTACTGTTGCTCCCTATTTCCACTTGCAAACCACCTGTTAGATTCTTACTTACACGACTGTACAAGGTGGAAGATGTGACTGCATGCACACAGACAGCAGAGCATGCAACTTTTAGCATAATCACAGGGAGTCTTTCATCACAACTTAGAGTTGCCCAGTCAGACTCCAGGAACCCTTGTGAATTAACTTGCTTTTTTGCACATCTCATTGTTATGCACAGTCCCAAACTCTGGATTACAGAACATGAAAGAAAAAATTTACTTTCACTAAAGAGCCATTTCTAGTATTTCTCCCCCCCTCTATAATTCAAATGAAACAACAAACCACTAGATTTGTAACTTGCCACTAATTCAACATGCCCCCCTGCTATCTTTCCAAGTCCACAGTCTGTCAGGGCAGCTCAGATTTCAAACAGGTCATATTTTTCATGTGAGATTTTCAGAATTTTTAATATCTTTACTTGCAATGTACTTACAATTTACATTTTAAACCTATTATTCAATTTTTTATATATAATTAAAGAAGTTCCTTTACAAACTACACAGAAAAAGGATACTTAGCAGAGGTGACCAGAAAAATTCCATGCTCATACCATCACCCATGCATCCCTTGAGCTTAAAAAGAGTAGTTTCTTTTCCATGTGGAACACCATGAAGACAAAAGATGACATTTTGTCAACACATTACAAAACTGTCTTCTGGACAGACAGCAAGACTGCGATTAGAAATCCTGATTTCCAAAGGGAAGAAGCAAAGCAGCGCTTATGTAAAGGATAACTACCCCACAGCTTTGACAAATGCAAATTGAACAGTACCTTGTGTAATCAGACAAGATTGGAGACTTTTGTAATAATGATCGGGGCTTTTCCCCTTGTCCTCCCTAAAGCTGATGGCCTGTGGAACAACACTGTTGTTCTCTAAAGCAGGAAGGAGCCATTGACAGCAGACAAATCAGAAGGAACAAAACCTGTATTCATAAAGTCCCTAGTCTAGAACAAAGCTCTATTCCAACTTGCAAGTTTCTCCAACAGACATTCGGACAAAAATTAACAGGCTAATTTGGCAAACCATACCTTTCCCAGTGAAATCAATTACTAATTGTCAGAGGTTCTTAAAGAGCTGGAATAGCTGAGTAGCTCAGAGAAACAATGCTGTCACAGCAACATTGGCTGGACCAAGCTGCAGAGCTGTCAGCAGATAACATGAGCTGTGGCCACAAGGAGAGGCTGCTCAGCACTGTCAGCACAGTTCACTTGAACGAACAAACTCAGTGTAGAGAAAGGGAAGAGATTGCATTCTGATCCTCACTCCTGGCCCAGCCTTGATATTTTCCCCCTTCACCTGTCTTTGCTTTCCTCTTTTGAAAAAAAGTCACAATTGTTCCTTTATTTTAGAAAAAGTAGCAAGGAAAGTCTCACAGCTCACAGTTAAAAAACCCCATGGTATATCTAATATTCATATGCACAGAGTGACACACGCATCAGAACAGTCTGCCCCTCTTTCCCCTGGTCAGGTTGGTAGCAACACAGATCACAACTAGCATGGTTCAAGCAGCTTGACTACAGACAACAAAGCAGGCATACTCCTACCCAATGCAAGGCACTGCCAGGACTCAGGTGAAACGTTTTATTTGAAGCTGGAAGTTGAAAACATTTACACCTTTCCTTTCCAACAGTCTACCCACAGAATATCAACAGTGACTGTGAATGGAATTATACACATTTCCCAAAGGGTAGCACATAAAAGGACTTTTTCCTGCTGCACTTTTGTGCTTTTGTTTTGCTGCTCATGCCAAGGACACGACATGGGAAAGGGAGGAGTAGACAGGATATGCTATATGAACACTGTTATTACTTTAACTTAGCATTTTCCAATGGGAAACTATGTCAGGGAAGGGAAGGGAAGAGTCTCACAGGAAGCTTTCCATACTCTAAGTCACAAGCTGGCTTCAGAAACCTCCCAGACATGCTCCCATGATTACCTCTTATTTCATGGCTGCCTTTAGTTGCTGCATCCGTTGGTTTCTCTTCTCCTAAGAGCTTCCTCTCCATCACTTCATGCTTAAATGTTGTTTTGTTCTAACATCAGACAAATTCCTTAGCACAACAGCTGTTTCCAGTCAAATCATTTCAAGACATGAATTTATCATTAAAAACAAAGACAAATGTAAGCCAGTCCAAAGTAAACCAGAAAACTAAAGGCACATTTGCATCATTTACTATGCTTACCATATATAAACTATAGCAAGCACAGCTGTAAAAATGCATCATTTATTTCCACTTCTCCTTGCACAAATTCCAGCCAAGAGGCTACTAAAACCAAAGTATCAATTAGTAATGATTTTCAGAAAGAAGGTGCCAACATTGATACAATGCTGCCACAGTAAATCACTTTTGCCATAATCAGCATCTGAAAGCAGAAAGATCTACAAAGGACTTATCATCCTTGTTTTGAAACAGAATCATTTATCTATGGATGCCATATTTTGAAATCAAGGAAGACTTACTAATGTCCTGACAGAGGAAAATGTGTTTTCCATTATTTTTCCTTCTAATGTACACCAGCAAAAGACCACGTTTCCAGTAAGTCTCCTTACATATTTTTGCATGGTTCTCACCCCTGCAGAGGCTTCCGTCCTTGTTTTGCTATCTAAAACAACAAGTGATGTGAAAATTAATTTTTGCATGTTCCTGAAGTCACATTTAGGGATTAAGGATGGAAAGAACACCTTTACCCCATTCAAAAAAGCTTAAAATTATATGCAAACAGATGAAAAGAAAAAAGTCTCAAAGCCTAGTACAGAGTATCAGAGAACCTTCCAGAGTATATGCGTGAGCACACAGTCCTGCTGTTTCTGAGATGGAGTCCTAAATACGTATAAAGGTGGAGGACATTCAATCATAAAAGTTGTTCTACAAGACAAAAAAATTTGGATTATTTTTCCTCTGAAGTTCATGTAGGTTGAATTCTCCATCACTATTTTATTAGGATTTTTACCTGGTTAAGCAAAATTAATTAGAAAGGAAATAAATGATAACCTTTGTTACAAGTTGCCATATGCTTATAATCTCCACAGTCACACAGATTCACTAATTTATCTGCCTGTTCCCACGCATCCAGTTGACACATCTGATGCAGACACTCGTACAGTGGAAGAAGCAGAAACATGCACCTGAAAAGCTGGTACTTCTGCTAGAAGCTACTAGCTATGCAAAATACATTGAGTTTTATTTTCATTGGTTGGTTGATTTCTTAATCCCAAAAGTTTTCATTTGAGTTTATGATAATATTTTCCTTTTAGAATACACATCTACCAGTTTCAGATCCCTACAAATATCTGCACAGTTTTTATATTAACCACCTCTGCTTTTCTACTCATCCCTTCAAGGATATACAACTCAAAGAAATCTCATCTGGTTAATCCACCCAAAATAGGCACCATATCTCCTTCCATACTCTTGCCAAGATGTATGGTTTTTCCTAGCTCAGGACAACAAAGTTTTGGCCTTTTAGTCAGGGTAGCTGAAGGCAGCACAGGCTGTTTTAGCCTGGATCACTATATAAAGTCTTCCTCCATCTCATAATCTGTACATGCCATAAAAACAGGAAGCCTATTTAATGGCATAGTACAGTTGATGTAATGGGTGCTTGAGAGTGTTACTGATAAACAGCTTGATAACAGACTAACAGTTGAGATGTCTGTAGTCCAAAGGACTAAGAGACTTTGCAAGATACATGCAGCTCTGTATGATGAGGATATACAGAACAGGAAGTGTCCAAGTAACACAGTACAAACTGAACACATGGTGCTGCTAAGGACTGGCATCTGAGAGACTGCTTAGATTTTGGATTAAAATCAATCAACTAGCAAACAGAAAATCTATTGAATCTGCAAAACAGCATGCAGCAGAAAGCACACAACTCAAAAATGTAATTAAAAAAGGAAATATGAATTAGAGTTTTGTGGTTTGCTTCTGGACATCAGTATGGAGCACAGTACTTGATAGCTGCCAGACTGCTTGCATACCTGAGCAACAAATCCAGTCACAAGAGTCACAAGGGTGAGCAGGACACAGTGCAGAGGCAGAAACCATCACACTGCGTTTCTGAATGGCTCTTACTTCAACAGGCCTCCCTGTTTACTCTGGTACCAAAGCTGTCCATACCCACCTTCCAGTCACATCATCTGAAACTCATATTTCCAATGACAGGTGCTTTTATGTAAGCAAGTACTCTCTGCACCTAGCCTTTTCCTAAAAACTGTTTTAGCCTTCAAATGCACTTTACATGGGACTCATGCTCTGCCTCTATAACTGCAACCACAACAGCACATTTCCAGATGCTCTGAAGCCTACTCATCATCCTCCTCACTGTCCTCCCTTAAGTACCAGCAGTCAACAAAATCAATTTGTTTCAGTGTGTTAATAAATGAACCTAGCTTTTTTTATTTTGCAATTTAAAACATTCAATAGAATTAAATACTTTGCTACCGAAAAGGTCAGAATGAGATACCAGTTATACAACTACCATTATAACTGCAGGTACAACTTAGCAGGGCACAGTAGTATATAGACAACAATTAACCTATTTTAAACTAAAACAGAGCCAGTTATTGCCAGAGGAGGTACTTTGCTGTACACTGTACCTGCTTACATCCAGGTCTGCAATACAGACATATCTATACTTGGACATTCCCTCAAATTAATTTGAACAGCTTACCATAGGCCTTCTAAAGAACTGGCAGACAGTTTGAGTACCTTGCACCCATTGAAACCTCATACTGTAACCCTCTCTGATCCTTCAAGATAGCATACTCTTACCACACAGGAATTTTTAGAGAGAAAACCTTCCTAAGAAATTTAAACACCATAGGAAAATATGCCTTTGACTTTCCAAGTAGTAGTTTCCTCATGAGTATTTGTCAATATATATCAAAATCTGTTATTTTCTACCATTTAGAAACTAGACTTTTAGATGCTGAAAACAGAGTGCAGACACAAATCATGGGAAAAAACCTCAAGCAGATACCTGGAATCAAATTCTATGAACAAAACCAAATGTTAAGCTTTGAGATTCTGCCCTCAAGACTTACTTGTGGCACATAGTCCTCATCGTTGTCCAAAACTCACCTACACTCTTGACAGTACAGTGAAGTGGCATTTTCCAGGTTTCCTCCTGAACAGTGTTAACAGAAGGAGCAGCATTCCCACTCCAAGATATGAAGCATGATTTGAGCAACAGAGTCTTACACGCTGTGTAAGTTCTGCTTACATTATGTTATTGGAATGTATTCATTACAATGAATTTCTACAAAACCCCATTCATCTAACTGTTCTCATCATTAATTGGAACAACTGGAAGCAGAAAAAAAAACCTAGCATACTTGTGGCATATGCTTGAAGGAAACGTCTTACTTCTGTTATATAAGGTTTGGGAAGGTTAACATCATTTTGAAAATATTAGGGCTCTCCAGACAAAGCTTACAATATGTGCATTCAGCTAACATCACATTACACAAACATCACAGATATTTAATGGCAAATGTACATAAACCCATCAGCAATTACATTACACAAGAATTCTCAGCAACTGATGTACGTGAATTCTAAGTTTTCTTACACCTCAAGAGGCCAGCTTTCTTTTTCTTTACCTTTTTTAACTAAAGTGGAGAATACTTTTTCTCTTCTGGTATTGGTAAACCTTTGATAGGCAAAAACATAATGTAGTCTGTTTATGCACACTAGTATGACAAATCCCTTTTTGCCGTCTGCATTACTTAATTCCTATCCTAAAAAACTTAAATAACTTCTTTTCACTCAAATGGCATTAACACTAACAAAAAATACTTAGGTAGAACGTTGCCTTACCGTGTAAATGCCAATTCTACAAACAGCAAATGAGAGCTGGATACATTCAGACATAGTCTAAAGGAATTAAAATAAAGACATTACCAAGAATGCTATTTATTAAAAATTACTTTTCTTCCCATTTCTCCCCTCTCCCGTGAAAAAAACACCTTCTTCAAGGCTGTATTAAACAACTTGAGAAAAATGCCATGTAAATTCAGATTATACAGATACTTACTATCTTTCATACAGAAGCATCTGTCAACACCATTACACTTACTAATTCAGTATTTCATTATAGTCCTCAAAACACCTAATTATCCCCAAAATGCCTGTACACAACATAAACAATTCATATGTTAGCTTTTGGTCTCATTTTTATCTACTTTGGTTTAAAAACAGTCTGCAAGAAACATTTTAATGGAGTGCTTTTTGGCCTCGTAGTAAAATGTAAAGCCCTTCTGTGTTTTTATGTTACAGTTCTTTCCCTACACCATCTCTGAAACTTTCTTGCTCAATATATCAAAATAATGCATACAATGTAATGTTTGCACATTTCTGAAGTCTTATTCCTCTAATTTTCCAATATTTTTGTGTTCAAAATAAACATGAAAATATAATATTTTATTTAATCTGCTGTTATATCTGTTGTTGTGAATAATCATATTAAAAGTTTTTACCCTCAACTTCCAATCTGCTGTGATGCCACAATTCTATGTCTTCTGCAGTCACCCAGAGAGGCTGAGGATGGACTACGAATTTCTGATGAAACAGATGAAAAACACCTTCTTTAATTAGCATAACAAAGCCAAGAAATAAATGCAGCTCTCCAATACCAAAATAAAAACTACTGTTTGTTTGCCATTTTTCCTATACAATTAGGTAAAATAAACTAAGCTTACAATGATTTATTCAGAAGAGTAATTGAGGAATTACTTTAAATAAGGTACTTGAAGTCACTGTAAACTTAAAGCCATCAACTGGATCATTTTTATTATATGTTTAGCAAGTTCACACATTATCTGCATGTATTTTAAGATAAAGTGCTGGATGCTACAGACTTTAAACAGTATCAGTCAAAACATCTTTTCAGCATTTGCTTTCTAATTTCTAATTTCTGTTAAAAAAAATTAAATAATTAAACCCTTTAATTGAAATACCCATTTAATTAGAATTTGGATTAAAAAAAAAGATCTTATTAATTATAAGTAATAACAAAAAAGGGTACTAACATTTGTCTTTTGCTGTAAGTCTCACATTTAAATTTTAAACAGATAGTATTTCCCTGAACTGACTGAAAGTCAAAAAGCACAGCACAAAAACTTGAAAGCAAACTTCAACAGCATGGTTGATTTTCTTTTCTTACTGGAAGTAATCTAGCATATTATTACTGACAAGGAAATGCTGATTCAAAGCACCATTTCAATTTAAGGATATGTTTTTTCTCAGCTTTAAGAATAACCATCTAAGTCTACCACGTGTGCTCCAAACTTCTCCCAGTTAAAAAAAAAAAAAAAGTGACAGAGAAATAGGAACTGACTTCAAGAAATCCTACAGTTACACAAAGTGGTGGGGTCATAAACCATATCCCTCCTGACAGTATTTGCAGACCTTGTTCCAAAGGTTCCAGGGATGGATGACTTCCCCAAGCAATTTAGTCCAGTGCTTCATTACCCTCTCCACTAGAAAGTTTCCTAATGTTTAACCCGGGTCTGCTGCAATTTAAGCCCATATTTAAACACCAGTGATACATAGACTGACTTGCATTTTCAGTATCACAGCAGATTCTATGTTGCAGGCAGACCCAACTTTATATACAAAGTAAATTATTCAGCTTGCAAGAAAAGTAAACATGCAGCAGCAGCAAACCAATGCAGTTTCTCAATGTACACAGTGTGCTTTTATTCTAGACAAGCACAGCATTATAACTTGTTTTCCTTTTTTTAATTTTTGTCCAGTACTTTCAGGCTATACATTAGTGGGAGAACTAAGTTGCAGTTCAAATTCCCCAGCAAGCCCCTGTAGATCCTTGCCTCAGGAGAATAGAACAAGCTACATCCTGTGTTAACTTACTCGTCTGTTATTGTGTTTGCTACTGTTGACATTCTGAAACCACATGCTATTACAAGGTATAAATTCTAAAGTTATGCCCCAATCCTGCTATCACAAACAGTACCGATGAGTGTTTCCCCTATGCACTTCCCAGTGAAATATTAAGATAAACCCTTCTTCAAGCCTCCAAGATAATGCTTTTAAACTAGTCTACAGTGTTAAAAAGGGTTGTTAACCCCAATTATTAATAGCATCCCTGCTGTTAATATTTCTTATATTCACCTATCCTTCCTTCCAAAAATGTATATTCCCTCCCCAATACCATTTCAGTTTGATCCCTGAAAAAGTGACAGCAATTGATTTAAATAATTAGACGTTTAGTGATACTATCCTACAGACTACCACACGTACCACTGAATTAAGATATAGTTGGTAATCTCTTGTGACAAAGGGGAGTTTATTCTTGAAACTTATAATCTTTCATAACTTTGGTTTTGCAACTCACTTGGGACCATACAATTGGGCAACAAAACAATTGTTGGAGAATTTGCATTTAATTTACTTACAGTTTATTGTTGCTTTCTGAAAGGATTTTACACGGTAAGCATGAAAATAAAAGAAAAAATCGTAAAAATATACCTACAAGCACTACAAGAGAAAGAAAGAGACCTTGTTTGATACAATTCTATAAAGACTAATTCTTCACAGAAGTGACTTTACCAGTCTAAAGTGAAAAACAGAGTCATCAGATCAAATATGTCAACCAATCCATGCATGCACCTCTGCCAAAAAGCATCCTTCTGCTTAGGCAAAGGGTCGTCTCACAAACATTAAACATTTCCCACTGGAAAGTAATCTCATGGCTAACTTGCATACTCACCCAAGACTTATTTTAATCATTCCATGTAAAAATATGGCTGTCCATAATGACTTAGAAAGATTTCTGCCCTGCAGCTGTGCAAGATTCAATTCACAACAAGCATCTGTTCTGTCCATTTTTTCAAGCATTCAGCTATCAGTACAAAAATCAGTAAAAAACTATTTCAGTATTCAGCACGTAAAAAAATAAATCTCAGTCAGCTCTGACACAGGCACACAGTCTGCAACTCACAAAGCCATTGTTTTAATTAATATCTATATCGTCAGCAAATAGAAGAATAAATCCCTACTCATAATATTTACAAGGGAGCAGATTTTGAAAAGATTACTTAGAGCATGTTCTGCAACTGGTGACTGCAAAGCTGCAAGCACCAGCCTCAAGAAGCTTGGTGAGCAAAAGGGGAGGGGGACCTTAACAAGGTTGTCAGAAGTGAAACAAAAGGCTCAACATCTGACAGAACTGCAGGAGATTGTATATGCTCAGTTCTGCCAACCAACAGAAATACTCACCTTGACCTCAACTTGGTGCGACAGAAACCTGAATAAATCACAGCACTTAGTACAGCTCCAAGACCACAAAACCAGAAAGAAACATGAGAAAAGGAAGATGCTAGAGTTTTTTTTCCTGGTGATATGTTTCTTTAATAAACTACAGATCAAGACACCCTTCTGCTCATATAATGAAGTGGTCTAACCCAGTAATCACTTGGAATTACTGGATCTTCCAGGCAAAAGTTTTTCCACTTCCATTTTTAACTGCATCTTTTTCAGTGTATAAAATTGCAAAAATTAGCAACACAAGTGTATAAAATACGCGGGTTTTAAGGTACGTACATGTATGGAGCCTGAAACAAATTCTCGTGTTTATGTATTTTAAGCAATATGTGGGCACCCAAAAGCACACATAACTATGCTACAGTAAAGTTAGCAGGAACTTTGACCAGAACTACTGTTTGCTAAGCTTGTATACTGAACTCCAACTAGTGACTCCAAGGCTCCTCTTTCTGCACAAGATGTCACAGCCCTCTAGCACATTCCATTAATAACATTTCTAATTGAAACTCCCCAGATTCTTTTTCATACAGTTCCCAGGGATAAAAGACACAGAAAATATTTTCATATTCTCCTTTAATGCTGAATAACTAGATTTCTAAAATACCAATCTTCTTGTACATAATCTTTAGAAAAATAAATCTTAGTTTAGAGACTAGAAGAAACCTGATGGTGATGGAAAAGCAGTGATATGTGAACAGGAAATAGGACTGGATCCAAGAACTCTCTTGTCATCATAAAAAGTAATCAAGTGGATGCACCAGAGAACAATGCTCTCCTCTCTTCTAGGCAATATTCTCAGTAGAACAGTTTTCCATGACTGTTTCCAGAACTGCAATGGCTCAGACAGTGAAAGATGCAGATCAGCCAGCAGAAAATTAGTAGCTGCAAGAACAGCATAGACATTTCTCAAGAATTCTGAGCCTTTTCTCCAGTCTTGCTGAAACCTGAAATTATGCAAGTTTCTAGGCACGAAGAAAGCACTGAGAGAAGAGATCACTCACTGTAGATCACTCTACATAGGCTGTCAATTCAGTTCCTGGTTCACTCAGTGTTGTGGGCCTTACATAAAAAGTAATAAATTAATTAAAACAGAAATGTTGGAAGGCCAATAGCCTCTACTCATAAATTAAGGCAGCACCTCCAAGCAGAAGGAATCAGTTAGCTACATGCCCCTGCAGCCCATTACATATCTTCATAAATCCTTCTGAATTAGAAAATCTCACCGCCTGTGCAGTCAAAGCAATCCTGATTTCACTGGGGAGCGCTGCTAGACACCACCCAGAATATCTCAATTTTTCAACTGCAATTTCCTGTTCCAGAACTAGTTCTAGCTGTCCCCGCAATGAGGAGGAATGGAAGTCTTTAGCCCACAGCAAAGCATCAGGACATACAGGGAATCATACCTCACAGACCTATCTCATGTTCCAGCAATAACAGCTTCAGGATCTCCCACCATCACATCTGAACATCATGTTTAATACCCACCCACATGGACCGGTTTTTGAAGACACTATACAAATTCCTGCTCTACTCAACTTGAGTTCCCTAACATTACTGCACAAGTGAGGATTCAACTATACTCATGTGAAAAAGCAGTTCCTGGCTTACAACTGTCGGTGAGTTCTTCTGCTGGAAAAACAAATTACTTAATGCCTAGTTACCCTCTCTTTCTGATTTCAAAGATGCCTATAATATTGCCTGCTCACACCAGTCAGCTGTCTCTTCTTCAGACTAACGGGCTATAACTATTGAATCTCTTCTTGCATTTCTTTCCTTCAATTGAATCCCTTCTTGCAATTGCTTTCCTTCAATTACTGCATCATCCTTCTCTGTATCTTCTTTGGTTTTTCAGTACTCTTCCTGAGATGATGCAACCAGAAATGTAGCATTTAAGACAAGAGCAAATTTAAGCAGTGTAAAAATGAGATATTTCCCTCTTTTTCCTTTTTCATACTCAATTTGTTGACAGATGTCTGGGTTGAGATGACATTTTAAAGAAGGATCCTCACTCCCTTTCCTGAGCATTGATGGTATTTTAGGGCCTATCCATGCATCTGTACTACCATGTGACTTCTGCTATAAATATATGCAACCTTGCATTTATCAACACTGAATTTCATCTGCCATTTTATAACCAATATCAAAAGAGATACTATGATTTTTTTCCTAGGTTCAATATGCCCTCCTAATATTTGCCTCTGCATCAGCCCATCCAAAATATACGCAGTTTATACAACTAAATACAAACATGAAAATCCATCATCATCTCTGCATTCTCTTCTCCCACTTAGTCACTTCCAGAGCTGTGTTTTCAATGCTCATTTGTGAAACTTATATTACAGATTACAAAATTATTACTTCATTTTTAATTGCTTCAAAGTTTTTCACTTCTGTTAGAGGCAAAATCACACAAAGGAAAATGAGGGAGTAGTTGTTGTAAAAGCTGATAAAATGTAGAGAAAACAGATGTTTCTTCCAGACAAAAGCTCCAAGTCATAACAAAAAAATATCTGCAGACTTACTTCCCCCATATCAACATTTCCTAGTGGATCTTGGATGCCATCTTGCTTACTCAGACTCTCTAATGCCAAAGCCAATGTGGGTCCTGTGAACAAATTTTTCTTCTGTTGCTCCACCAAAACATACACCAAAGCATCGAATGTTCTTCCTACTGTTTGTTCTTACAAGCAACAAAGCCCTAGGGCAGGACTGAGTCTAGCATAAAAGGACATGTCAGCTACATTTCCTGCTCTGCGACTCTTCCTCAGATGGAAGAAAGTTACTTACACACTCATTCGCAATTAATTTAGTCACCTTACCAGATTGCCAGTGAGACAAAAGAAAATCTGTAGCCTGAAGAGCTCCAGCATGAGATGAGCCATCTTTTATTCAACTGCAAATACCCTACTTATATCCACAAGGACTTTTATACAGTCAGACAGTTTGCACTTCAGAAAGTTATGCTGCACACCAGTGAAAATCAGCAAAACAAACATACTCCAGAGCCATATGAGCCCAAACACAAAGAAGCACAAGATCTTAAATACTGGCTTTTTTTCCCCTTATGGCTTTACAGCTCTTTGGGCCCACATTTGTAATTTTAAACTAAACTAAACATGCTTCTTTTACTAATGAAAAGCTAATATCCTCACACAATCACAAAACTTCAGAATTCATTTTAAGAGAATAAACATCACAAGCTGGCAGTATTAAAAAACATGAGCTGATGATACTGACAACAAGCCAAAAATTATAATCAGCATGTGGTATTAGAAGGAATATTCTGTCCTTACTAAATGCAGATATTCTCACTTATTAAAAGGTGGCATTTCTAACCTTTTGTGAAATTCATTACCATGTTGCCTCAAGCTTGGAGATCTGACTGAAAAATTCAGGAGCAGGATACTGCAGAGCAACATGGTGAGGTGGTACATAGCAAGTGCTGGCATTGAAGACCAGATATCCATACTACATACTTCAGACACTAGTTCTGATCTAGGCCTGTGGAGTGGAAACCCATTAGTGAAGTACATCTTTCCGTATGGTTTCATTTGAAAACATTAAATTAATGTCATCTGTGATCACTCTGCAATGCAAACCTACAACCATAAGTAGAGATTACTAAGATTCAATTCAAAGATTCACATCTGATCCAAACACTAGTACAGTTGCATGCGCCCTGTACGCTAGTAGAGCCTACAGCTGTTGTTCTCTTTCCTGCATTCAGCCAGATCTTTATTTTGAAACAACTGTCAGACTCCTCATCCTTGTGTCTAATCAACTTACCACACTGAAGGGGGGATAGTTAAATAAAAGCCCCTGTGCTCTACAGAGGGTGTAAATTTTCAAGGATGGTATAGCTGATAGATGAGCCAACAGAGAACCCAAATAATCCTTAATGTTATATGACAAAAGACAAAATTTATGAGAGGGTACTCAGCAAACACTAAGAGAACAAGGCCTTATGTATGGGCCTTTGCTGCTCATGTTGCAGGCGATGTATCAAAAACATACATGTGCCTCAGAGGAAAAATACAGAGTTGCTAGTATAGACCTTTACTCATTTTTCCTTTATTCAAAGGACAGCATCTACTGGTTTATGAAATTTCAGTGAAGTAAAACTCCAACCTCCTAACATATGTGTCTATAATGCCATATGTAGTAAAAGAATGAATGTTTTCTATGGTCTTCAGATACCATACAATGGAACTGACATCAAGAATGAAGAGACAGGATCTGAAGTAGACCAGAATCATTAAGTGATCTTGATTTATGCTGCATTGCCACTTTCTGAATCAAACACGTCCAATTAAGTTAAATTAGTCTAACTGTTTAAGAGGAAGGTCTTAAAAGTAAGCTGTTCAAGAAAGAAAAGTTGCTCAGAAATTTTATTTTTTATTTTTTTAGTATCACCTAATGTTTTCAAGAACACCAACTTGGTATATTGCCGCTTTCTAAGAAAAATACTTTGAACTATCTAGAATGAGAAGTCAAGACTGTTCAAAAACCATGCAGAAATTCTTAAGTCACTTCAAAGCCTATTCAACTATTCATCTAAAATTTGAAAATGTAGTTTAATTTACCCAAAAACTTTCCAAATTTTAGCTTTTGTGTGCATGCATGCAGAAGGAAAATAGTTTGTATTAGCTAACAAATGCACAAAGAAAAAAAAAACAAAACCAACAAAAACTGAAACTTCTTATGGTTAAAAGAAATCAATCCCCAACAAAGCAACAAGGACTCTAGCACACCAGAAGTGTGCACTCTCTTGACACTGCAGAATTCATGTTCATGTTTAACTCCTCACAAAAGGAAAAACAAATCACTAAAGTGGTTGTTCATTCAAGAAGTATTATCTTCCATTTCAGGTTAGAATATGCTCTTCAGTAACTGTTCAAAAATATTTTATATACAACTAAGATAGTACATAGTACCTTGAGAAACAATTTAGTGATAAAATGCTAAAAATACAAATTAAACAGGTTATCAATTTTATCTTATAAACCTCTTAGGCCAGTATAAGACCTCTTGGGTTTTTTTGTGAAGAGACACATTCAAGTTTCTACATCACTCCCTCACATGGCTTTTAAAAGTTCTGCACAGATCAGGCTGATACTTTGAATGGATGCATGTAAGAACTTTATCTATTACAGAGGATGCTGCTGAAGAAGGGCACTGCAAAAGTCTACTCAGGAGCTTAAAATTAGCATTGTAAGTAGCACATATGAAAAACTGAAGCATTTTTGTGGTTCCCCCACAAGTTCTCCAAGCAAAAACTCTAAGACTGGTTGCATGCCATGCTTTTCACAAGATGCTTCATGGTGTAACTTCTTGAATTAAGCACAGTCTGCTGAAGATAGGCCGACCAACACAAGTCTGTGAGTACTCTCTTTCCAGACACAGTCTAGCAAAACAGAAGCCAAAGAAGGTTGCAGACAGAACACTGGATTATGTAGTCACAAAACTCCCACAAATCTACATTGATGCAGCTGTGTGCACATACTATGTTTTAAAAGAGTTAACTAAATACCAGAAGAGCAACACGTACAAGTAAAAGGTGCTTCTGAGTGAAGATGTATTCTTTTTTAGAGGTTGAACGTGGTTGAGCCATGTTGATTAAAAAAACCAACCCACACCACTTTCTAGCACCATAATTATATCAATACAAAAACAGAAGAGACACCACACTTCTAGATGTTAAAGATACAGAGGCCAGTGATACTTTTTTGTTACAATGAAAAACTGCAAAAGCAGACCAGAGCACTATAGAAGATACTGTTCTAGTACCTATTTATTATCAGATGGCATCAGCCACAAATCAAGAATCACACTGTAAGTAGGGGAGGCCCTATTCAGGTTCTCGGTATCTACCCAGAAAGGCTTCAGGCCTTAGTCCATGCCAGCTCCAACTGACTTGGCTTTGAGCAGGTTTTGAATGCTTTTGATAACCTGCTGATATTAGAAGGTGCTTCAGGTGTTCCTAGGGATCCGCTTCTTAATGGAGAGAAGAATTCTCCACCAATGTAGGTCCTATCCAGCTAAAATCAGGAAAAGAATCTTCCTGTGCAAGACTGAGAAGAACTGGCTGAGGGTAGACTCCTTGTGGAGATGGCAAACCTGACCTCAGCTGTCCTCACCTCCTTCCACCAAACTCCCTCACTCAGCCTCACTGCTAACCAAAACTCTAACACCCTGTCACAGCACGACTGCAACCAGAAACAACTTCATCCTTTGCTGTGCTCTCTGCTTCACACTACAAGCCTAGAAGGAAATCCCACAGCCTGCAACACAGGTTCCCAACTTGAGGAACTAGCAAAGGGACCTTCTGCTTGTGTTTTGAGGCCCCATATAAGTGCAAGATCCCAACTTAAACACACAAAACACAAAACTCTTTATCATGTACAGCTCTTTGCTAGTCTTGCTATGAAGATGAGACAATTGTTCTACATCCACAGGTTAACATCCACACTATAACTTCAAGTCTTGCACAGATGAAGAGTAGGCCCTGTCTTTGCACTGGACTGTGACAACAGCCAAGCTGAAAGAAGGTATACACAAACAGTTGCCTAACTCACCACCATAATTTTGTTTTTGGTAGAACAGACTTTTTGAGGTACCTGAACTAGCTGTTCCATGGGTTTTTTTCCAGCTGACACCAAAAAAGGCCTCACAACAGAGAAGAGGAAAAGGATCAGTTGGAGAAAAAGAGTCAGGAGAAAAAAAAATAAAAAGCAGAGCTATTTAATCCCCTCCCCCCTTTAGTTAATACAAAAACATGCTCTCAGTTTCCAAGGCTTATTAAATTTATTGTTCTGAGTGGTTGGCCTTCCACACAACAGCCTGTAGCAGTCACAAAGGTTAATGCAAGCATTTCAAAAAGTACAGAATGGCCAGTTTCATCTGGATATAAGTTTATAAAGGAAAAAAAAAAATCTAAGAAACAGCTCCAGGCTCTTAAGGAGCTACGAGGCTGTACTTGATACCCAGCAAGTTTATTATCAGTATTTCATTAACTAGGTTCTTAAAGAGAAGTCTGCCTACTATTTCTGCCACACAGGACTCATTTTCCAGTCTCTGTCTGTTATTCAAATTCAGGAGGGCAAGACTAAAACATTTCTGGGGGTATAATGCTCAGTAAACCAAAATAAATCCTAGCTACATGGACATAAGAATAGTAAAGTATAAATTTAATGTATTTCTGTTTTAATTAGTCATCAGAAAAGGAAAGGTCAGGTACTGCATGCAGTTCTCATCTCAACATGGCAAATCCACAGATCAGTTCACTAAAAAGAGCATTTCCAGAAATTTTGTTGTGTTTGATAAATATCTCTTGAAAGCCTACACCCCTGAGCATCTCGTGTGAAGACATCAGAACGACAGAGTCAAGATTCTGACTCCAAATACTTCCTGGTCTCACTTGACACCAACGACGAACAGGGAGGGCCAGAAGATGCCTACCCTTCATTGCCCCAGCTGACGCTTCACAGCACTTCACGGCGAAGGAGAAGGCACCAGCTCATAGCAACACGACTGGAGCAACGGGATGTCAAGAGGACTGGAGCGATGGGATGTGCTCGTGACGCCCTCCCACTGTAGAGCTGAAAAGCCCAGGTAAGCAGGTACTACGCTAAAACAAAGCCACCTGCTCATAACCCAGCCGTGCCACAGGGTTTCTGCCTGCCGATGGTGCGCGGGTGAGGGCAAACACCAGCCACGACCCCAGCCCGAGGTGCGCGCCCGCGATACGATCTCTGGCAGGCGAATGAAGCCAATATTCATTAAAGAGCAATAAACGCTGCCCCCGAATACCAGCTGCCCGGGCGCTCGGCTGATGCCGCCCGCGGTAGCAATTTAGTTCATTCAAGCGTGCCCTAAGCTTCAGCATTTAGGAAAAAAACAGCGACCCGGGTCACGGCTTTAGCAACCTAATAGCGGCCAAATGAGCGGGGCCCGGCCGCTTCATCGCCCTTTAACAGCCCGGCGGGCCGGGGGAGGCGGCGCGGCCGGACCGGCTGCCCCCCGGCCCCGGGCTGCCCC
>VZRZ01000586.1:2077753-2114256 GCA_013398175.1 Climacteris rufus
GGGAGCGGGCAGAGCGGGCAGGGCGGGCGGGACGGACGCGCCGTCAGCTGATCGCACACGTGGGGCGCGGGGGGGCGCCCTTAAAGGCGCACGAGCGCCGCGGCCGCGCGCCTGCGGCTCTGAGGCGGCCGGGCCGGGCGCTGGCAGCGGCCCGGAGAGGGAGCCCGGGTGGAGCCCTCGTCCTGTGAGGAGCAGCGGGGGGTGCTTAGCCTGGAGAAAAGGACGCTCGGGGGTGACCATATCACTCTCTTCAGCTGCCTGGAAGGAGGGTCTAGCCAGGTGGGGGTCGGTCTCTTCTCCCAGGCAACCAGCGACAGGACGAGAGGAAAGAGTGTTAAACTGTGCCAGAGGAGGTTTAGGTTGGATATCAGGAAGAATTTCTTTATAGAAAGGGTGGTGTTGGAATGGGCTGCCCCGGGAGATAGTGCATTCACCGTCCTGGAGGTGTTTGAGGAAAGACTGGATGTGGCACTTAGTGACATGGTGGTGTTGGATCGTAGGTTGAACTCAATGATCTCATAGGTTTTTCTCCCGATCTAATTGATTCGTGATAATTCCCCCAAGCACCCCTGAAAGCAACACTCATGTCTTACACTGTAGGCTGACTGCTGAACCTGGAGGCTTTTCCACAACTGTGTGGTGTTAGTAGGAATGCCTGACTCCTGGAAAAATAGAAGGAAACTTCTCAGAGTGTATGACAGCGGGATAAGAAATCTAAAAATGAGGCACGGAGTGAAAGGACAAGGATAAAAAACTACAACAAGAGTGTAGTAAAAAGTATTGGGAAAGCAGCTAAGGAGCTAGGAGAACAGAGATATAAATGGGGAGCCAAGAGCAACTGGGAAATCAATATTTGTAAGAATATTGCTAAGCAGCTAGCCTAGATCTAGTACACTGTGGTTTAATCTGAAGTTTTACATCTGACATTATATGGATGGCATTGTTTGAGACAGGATTTCCACATCAATATTTGCCATGCCATTATCTGGGTTTTCTGTCAGAGGCTTTCTTGCAGGCAGTCCTTACTTTACTTTGGGATTCAATATCAAATACATGTGCATAGCAAATTAAATTTAATTTGGATGAGTACAATTTTTTTTTTATTTTCATTCATTTAGAAGTTCGCTAATTTTAGTATTTTAATAGCTTAACGGATGGAAGGAGGGATACAGGCTTGGCCCTTCCTGCTGTTCAGCGTTTTGACTGTTTTCCATGTAGTCACAGCTATTGCTGACAACTGTCTGCTGATCCTGAGATGTTCTTTTGGCAGAGGGAACTATGGGGTAAAGACTACTCTAGCCACTACAGAGGTGGCTAAACTAGGCGTCTCAATTACATAATGCAGGAGCTGCAAGGAACTGACTTGATCATCCTTCTGTCATCATGTGTGATTTTTAACATTTTGCAGTGCTTTCTCCTTAACCTTTAAAACCCTTTATTTCTTCTTTCTAGCAGCAGTAATACATCACTCTTGAGACTTGCTGCCATTTGATGATTCTCTAAATGAAAGGTGACTGAAAGGAGAACATCAAGAACAAGCAGATATTTCAGAACTGTTTCATGTGAGACAAATAGGAAAGGACTGGAAATTATTTCTTGTATAGCTGACTGAGAAGGAAATAGAATCTATGTGTAGAGAGTTGCTGCAGAGATTATGTTCTGATAAGAAAAGAAGTAGTTGGCTATCATTGCAACAAGGGAGATTCCGTTCAGATACTGGAAAACACTTTAATGGGAAGGATATTTGAACATGGACAGACATCACAATCAAAGTTAGTAGAATTTCTGAAAGTATCTATGCGTTATAGCAACATTTCTCAGATGTAATTTAGTTAGCACTGATGTACATATGCAGAAAAAGAACTAGGAGACCCATCTGTTTTATATGAATCTGATAGATCTGATTATGAAGAGGCAGTGTGTTTATATATCTGAAGAAAAATGTTTATTCCCAAATTACTATTTTATACATGCAATTTTCCTTTTAGTTTATAAACAAGACCTCATGAATGGAACACAACATTACTTATAAAAAAAACAAGAAATTTCTCATGTATACACTGAAAATCCCAGAAAATTGATTAAGAGAGGAGCCAAGCTAATCCAAAATTTATGTATTAGTAATTTTGTTCACTGTAAACACATTATTCCTTTGGCCATTGCGTAGCTGTATGGCACATTCATTTTATTACATGAAGTGGAGATTAACATTGAACAATAGCAGCCGGTAAGCAGAATACAAGTCCTATGACACATACCTTCTAGCCTACATAGTGGTCATGGTGTTGCTGAGGTTCTTCTAGCAAGTTCTGTAGGATTTCTTTCATCTAAAATGAAGATCAATTTCATATTGGAATATATACCTAATGCAGTGTTAGTTATCTTCATAAAGAAGCTTGTCAGCAGAAACTTACATGACAAGATGGAAGGGAAAAGATCAAAAGTATTTTAATGGGGCAAAACTTCAGGTGTTGGCTATGAGGTAGTAAGTCTGGATCCAAAAATGGAAGAGAGCTTATTCACAGAAGCACAAGTATATCTTCAGGGAAATCCTGTCACAAGAATAATTTTCTGTAAACTTGTAGGAAAAATAATCAATCTGGGACTCAGACTTTGACCCTGAGAAGTGCTGAGTAAAACATTTTATCATCCATTGCTTATGTCAGTGCAATTTAATGAGTTTGAACGTTTTAACCCAAGAGTAGCACCTGACAAATTCAAGGTTTTGTAGCACTTGCTGTTAGCAAACTCTGAAGGTGGAATTGATATAAAAATTTATTTGTTACTTAATAGATATTAGCAAAATGGGAATTTAAAATGTAAATACTAATGAATATGCCTATTTCCAAACATATTTGAATGGAATTAGTATTTTTTTCAGAATTGTATAGCCAACTGTATAGATACAAATTGTCAAGTAAGCATTATCTTGCAAAACAGCTTGAAGGACAGGCATCCTGTAGTCATGTACTTTTAGTCATATTGCTTTAATTTCTGGTCTTGTTAGTTAAATAGATTCTGTCAATACTTCTGTAGAAGTCCTGCAGAAAGCAGTGCTATTCATTCAGTAGCTGTACATAGGAATAGTGTTACCACATCATGGTTTGAATGACCTGAACACTAGGTATTTTATAAAAGGTGCCCTAAAACAAAAAAACCCAGTAGCACATCAGTGACTGAGAGAATCTAAACCAATTTGCCACATAAGAACGATTCCATTCATTAAGAGAAAGAAGTGCATGATATGGTTGTTCTCCCCTTGCTCTCTACATCCCTCCCAGTTTTTACTAACCGTACGGGAAAGGCAATTGACTTTTTATTTTATTATTAGCAAGAAGGTGGTTGTACTAATTGCCAGATTTTACTGATATAAGGAGCTCTGATAGCTCTGTTTAGGAACAGTCATTACTGGGGACAGGGGGGAGGAGCATGATATATTACCCTTCTAATTAAAGTTGAGAAACAAAGCATTCATTATCCTTGAAAATACTGAAAGAGGCTACCTTATTCATACTTACCAACTTTAGTTTTCCATGGCACAAGGTTGTTACAGCAGACATTCACAAACTCTCAACTATCATAAGATAGTTAAGAGCAGGAAAACAAAACATAATTTGTCCTTTCAGGTTAGAACCATATACTTATTCTAGAAAAATAAAATATATAGAGAAAAACCTCACATAGAAATGTGGACCTCTTTGACTCAGGATACTCGTAAAGTAATAGAAAGGCTCCCAAATGCTACAAAATGCCTTCATTGGGTATGGCTAGAAATTTAGAATTGGATGCCTTAATGGGTACAAATTGTGGTTAGTTCAAGAATACAAATGATGTGATAAAACAGTCTGTGACTTCACTGGCAGAACAGACATGAAGCTGGATCAAATTGGAAGTTCAGACTACTAAAAGGAGTTCTGTTCAGCAGCTGGAAAACTGATAGGAAAAAATACTTGAATGGTCTAGTGGTAATAGATTTCTAAGTATACATTTTAACAATAAAAGTATGTGGCCAATTGAGACCAAAAGTATTTCCTAGAAAGATCCAGAAGGGCATAAAAATGGGAAAAAATATAGACAGAAAAATGAAAGACTGAGGTTTTCATAAGGAGAGTTTGAATATTAAACAGAGGCCAAGGGCAGTCAGCAGTTATATTTGAAGCTCAAATTTCAGTAAGTGGCTTGGAGCCTGCTGTTAATCAAACTCATGTAACTTACGGGGAAAGGGAGAAGGTGCTCTGAGTAAATAATGCTTGAAGCAATTTGCAGCTCTTTATCTGATATATTGGCAAATGTCAACATGCAGAGATACTACAGCCAAAGGTGAACGAACGCTATGGGAGAAGCAAAACCTCTCAGCCAAAAATCTTCTCTTCCTCTTTCTCTTCAAAGCTGTAATGCTTTGCTAGCTTCTGCCATTTTGGTCACCATAGTTAGGTACTTTTTTCCTACAAAAGAGCACATGGATATGAAAATAAGCAAGCAGATTTTTAAAAGGATTTTTCACCTGTTCTCCCTCTTCTTGTTTCCTGAAATATTTGGCTGACCTTTAGGTAACCTCACTGGCAAAATAACAACAGGCAGTCTAAAAGCAAAGATTAATGGTGGAACAAGGTCAAAAGTAGAAACCAGTTTCACACTGTAGTTACACTGATATAAATTTAGTATCATTTTAATAAATAATTCATTTAAACCCATGGGATATGAATAAAGTGATTGTAATATTACAGTTGATTTTATGTAGATTATTTACTTCTTCCTGTGCCAAAAATGTTACTGTTGGTAAAATGATGCAGAGAAATTTACATGAGGAAATTTGAATAGATTATATTGCCAAGCAGACTGGAATTTACATATGATATTTTTTCATTTCTGTGTCACCCCAGCTCAAGTTGGTAGTGCTGTAGACTCATTTTTAGTTTCATTACTCACCCATGTAAGGTTTTTAAACAGTTCCACAGCAATAAAAACATAATTAAGTGTTCTAGTCCTAAACTGGTAACCTTGTTTGAATTATTAGCAGAATTTGAAGACTAAATGGCCACAGATATCTGCCTTGGTAGTAGGGGTTCTGTGTTTAAGAAACTCAGAAATTTAGAAGCCTTAGATCTGTGGCATTAGAGTTTCTTCACATATACACTTAGAAACCATTTGCCTTGTTTTCTTGTTTTCTTTCTTGTGAAATGTAGATAATGGTAGTCTTGTGACGATTTAAAAAAAAAAATCCACAGTTGTGATTGGGTTTAGCTCTCTACTGCTTGTGGCACTGTGGAAACCTTTAAGAGATAGAGTAGAAATGGTACCTTCATGTCTCTGCTGAGAATCAACAAGAAGAAACCCTAAGAAATCTACCAGTGTTTTAAGTAATGTAAGATTTTCTGGGATGAACTGAGCCTTTCAATTTTTGTGACTTAAGTGCGGTATATTTTATGGGAACTACAATTTTGCTTAAAGGTTATAGTACATTTGCTTCTAATATTGTTTACAGAGTACTCAAATATTTATCTCTCATGTTCAGATTGTTTTGCCTTTTTACTGAATGAATAGATAAATAGAAGCAATACAGTTAGACCCTGTGGTCTTTGCTCTAGTATTAACATGCAAATACATGTTTCCATCTGTAGCTTTTTACTTACTTTCCGTTATGAGAGCTCTGTTAGGCTGGAATTATACTTGTGCTCCAAATTTACCCCTAAAAAAATCAGACACACAACACTGTCTCTTTCAAATTATGAAATGGGCTGGGTTCAGATCCAGTTCTTAAAGCCTCCCACATTCCTATTTGGGCTTAGAAAATTTTCATATTTTCAGAAGTTTTAAAATCATAGTCTTGCTAAGCTGTGAAAAAAATGCCATTGCTTCGGTAAAAGAAGAGATATCTTATGACTTGTGTAATGCTTCTGTTGTGTTTGGAGACTAACAGTGGCCATCCTGCAGGTCTGCCTGTCCAAAGGAGAGGGAGGTGGTGTCTCAAATAAAGCTGTGCAGGAACCTGAAACTTGGGTGACTGTTGCCAGCATTAGTCTTTCTCTTCACTCCAAAGGAGGAAGATTCCACAATGGCACATATGAATTGGTGAGAAGAATTATGTAGTCTCGAAGCAAATGAATAACTCTGAAACCACAGAAATTGCCATTCCCATATGACCTTGTGTTTCATATTTATATTGAATGTGTTGTCGCATCTTATATACTTCAGCTGTGTCTTCATTAATAGTCATGTCTTCCCAGGAAGTCAGTGTGACTACAAACTCATAAAACTAAACTTTGCCTGTAGTCTAAATATAGTGTATATTAACAGTATGCTCAGAAAAGCATTGCAGCTATATGTGGGCATGAGTCTTTCAGCTCTTTTTGGATGTAATGAACATCAGATACAAAGTCTCTGTGGCTCAAGTTTTTTCTACATTTTAATTTACTATATTTCTGAGTGTTAAATGAAAAGCATAATGCTTTCCAGCAAAAATAATAAAATAAATGCTAAAAATAAGTAAGAAATAATGCCTTGGTATGGATATACCTTTGTGTCAGGTTTTAGCCTCAACTAGGTAGTACATTAAGAAGAGAAAGGACAAATTAGTAATACGTGCATCAGAGTTTGAACAGTTACCAGTTCACACAAAAGTAATTATTTTCTCCATATTAACCAATTTAAGCTATGCAGGCATGTGAACCCAAGTTATAATTAAACCTGCATTTTACTATGCAACATATCCTTAGGAGCCCTTTTTTTCTTTAAAGCACATCCTAAAGTTATTCTGATTGTGTTTGTAGAAGCAGATATTAAATAGGTACTTCTTAATTTTTTTCGTCACTCAATTTTACCTTAGAAATCCACAGGTCAAGTTTTCACTATTTGTTTTGTATCACAGATTTTTAAGAAACGGTTCTGTTAGTGTGAGTGGAAGTAAGAAAGGAACGCTATGCAAAATGGCTGATCTTCATAAAGGGAATTATTACCCATTCTGAAATCATAGGCAGAAATCTACTTAAAAATATAAAGAGTATTTGCATCTTCAGCACAATCTTTATGATTACAGCAATAGTGAAAACATAATCTTTCTGGAAGGCTGGACCCTCTCTCTCACAGAGATCCAGGTACTTGATTTGAAGACCTAATCCATGTTTCTATTAAACCCTGCTTCAGCAGAAGCAGGACACCAGCTACCTGAGTTTCAGAGGTTTTCTTGGTAATTGAACTGAATTTTTGTAGGCCTTATGCACTCACTTTTACATCTAGGCAGACTTGAAAGGAAAATACAGCTCTTGAATTCTGGCTACCCAGAAAAGTGCATACCTCATCCATGGCCAAAGGGGAAATGCAAAGCAAACAAGTGAAGTAGCTTAGCTGTGTTTATCCAGTCAAAACTAAACTCTAAAAGGAAATGTGGTGATATAATTACTTGTCACATAGCTAGCACATCGATCAAAAGATGTGTTTTGCACTTTGAAGCTGACCATGTAGCCTGTGTGTTTTTGGAACACATATTTTATCTTTGAACTTAGGCTAAATTAGCATGACAAGATCTGACACTGTTACTTTCTGCATGGAAGGTTTTTTTAATGAGAGAAAACAAGACACCATCTGTTGGGACATGCGCAGCTGACCCTGAAATGCCATTGCTCTGACAGCTCTCTCTACTGTATTTTGTTCGCAGACCAGAAGATACTTCCAGTAATACTGTTCTAGAATGAGTGGCAGCCATCATCCAAGACTAAACAGCACACAGTGTGGCTTCTGAATCCTTTAAGGATAGGGAAAGGGCAACAAGAATTGGGATAAAGTGAGATATAACAGTGGGATTCGACTTGTTTTAATCCTTTGTCTTACAGAATTCCATAGGAGGAATAGAATTACATTTTTGCCTCTCAGACCAGAATAGATACATGGAAGGGGTCAGATTTTATGGCATCTCAGCAGGTCAAGATTGATTTGCAATAAACAGAAAAAAACCTGTATTGAGTTCTGCTGTGGTGGAGAAGTGGCAATGCTCAACTAATGTCTTTGAGAGTTTTGTTCCTTAGAACTGATTGAAAGCAGAGAAAGAGGAACTGGAGGTGTCCTTAAGAGGTTTCAGTGGGAAGGATGACTAGAAAAAGTAAGGTCTATGGAAGGGAGTTGGATTATAGAAAAATGAACCCCCAGCAGATCTTGCAAAACAGGTCGCCAGATGTATTGGTTCTAACGGAGGTAGAGTTCAGCAGCCCTGCCAGTGCTGTGCTTCAGTTGATAACACAGCAGTGTTTTGGCTACTGCTGAGCAGCACTGTCCCTCTAACATTCTCCCCCATCAAGGGGCAGGGAGTGGGCAAGACCTCGGGAGGGAAAACAAGCAGGCCAGCTGACCCAAAGGAACCAAAGGGATATTCCATACCATATGATGTCAGCTCAGATATAAAAGCTGAGAGAGAGAGAGGAGGGGGGGGGGGCATTCTGTAATGTCTGCCTTCCCACGGAACCACTACACATGCTGAGGCCCTGCTTCCCAGGACGTGCCTGAACATCGCTTGCTGATGGGAAGTAGAGATTGACTTCTCCTTTTTTGCTTATGCGTGCGCAGACCCTGCTTTTGCTTTTTTTTTCTGTCACTTCAATAAAAACTGCCTTATCTCGACCCACTGATTCATCTTGTCCTTTCCCCTGTCCCTCTGGGGGACGGAGCTATAGGGCAACTCGGTGGGCACCTGGCACCTAGCCAGAGTCAAACCATCACACCAGATCACACACTGTTGTTTACTTTGGTGGTGCCTGAGAGTTAAACTTGCCTATTGCCACTGGTATTGGTGAGAAAAGCCTCTACAGATTTCAGCTGATTTCCACGACTAAAAATTGAATGGTTTGTTAGAAAGCCCAGGTTTTCCTTGGGTGCCTGGAGGAAGGTCAAGGAAGTCTCTAATGCCCATTGCTACTTTTTACAGAGCTTTTTGAATGCTGGTGGTAGTTGTACAGCATCCTTAAGATGCCATTGTCAGTTCCTAGAACATATAACAATAAATAAATTATGTTCTTTATGGCTCCCTGTAGAATAAAGCTTTTGAGAAATGTTTCTTTCCCTCCCAAACAATGAAAAATAATAAAGTACAACGCATAGAATCCTTTGGGGGAAATATGGGTGAGCAAGAGTAAAGGACAATATTGACTGAACCAGCAATACAGAAATATGCTATTTAAACTATTTAATTCTGCTTATGTGGGCTGCGTAAAATTAGGTGTAGGAAACAGCTAAAGACAAAGTCTGTTGTAACTCCCTAATATATTAACTAAGAAATTTAGTCTTTTTAACGGTGTGAAAGCTATCTAGCAATTTGTTCACAAAAAAGCATGGAGTAAGTGTTATTGCCATTAAGTAAAGGAACAATTGCTTCTCTGCCCTGGAGAACAGAAGATGGTCACTGATAGGGAAGGATTCAGTCCAGAAAGAGCTGAGTGTGCTCTGCTGTCAGTGGCTTACTTTTTCTCTGAGAAGAGGTACCAAATGAATAGAGATGTTAGTTGACAATTATATGAAATGAGAACTTGTTCCTACTATGGCCAGAGCAGGTTTCCATTAACTGTTTTTTTTCTGAGGTAACCACAATTAGTCACTGTATTTAAAACCACAGTGAATTAGTGCATTAAAACTTCATTTAATATTTCTAACTAAAGGAAATAAAAGGGACAATGGGGGTGCCAAATATTTGATTTTAAATATCAGTAATGTACCCTGAAAGAATTATCCTGTTCACAGGCACATCATTGAAACTCACTTTTCAGGCTCTACTAACCTGCTTTGGGATTCAGGATGGAGAAACGTGTGACTAGATTTCTGTCAGGATAAGATTCCCTCCTGACAGGCTTTGTGCAATGGTGTGTATCGTTAAATATGCATTAAGTTTTGAAGAGACTCAGGAATGAGACCAATCCCATATACCGTATAGTAAAATGTAATTACAAACTAAGAATAGGCAGAATGCTCTTTTCTTTTACAGTCTCCTTATTTTCTACAAAATGTAAATGACTGGCTACTCTTCCACATTATTATTTACAGGAAACTGCAAGTATATAGTTAAGGGAGAAAATCATGGGGTTATAGCAACTATGCTAACAGTAGTCATGGGTAAAATACAATTCGGTGTTGTGCATTCTTCATATATGCAGTTTAACACATTAACACATAGTCACTTACCTCTCTTGTTTTCACTGCTACATTTTTTCCTGTTAATCTCCAACTAGTGGCTGAGGCTTATTTTTTTTACTCTTTCTACAGTATAGGTATTATAAAAATATATATTTAATCTTTTTGTCCCTTTGCTCCTTTTCAGTCCATATGAAAGCAAAATTCAATTTCAATATGAACTTTGACCAAGGTCTGAAAGTTGAGCCTACAGTTGTTAATTTTAAATTGAACTCAAGGAATGCCATCCTGTAAAAGCTTTTTGTAGACAAAATCCATTAATACTACTATAGTATGATAACTCTACAAATAGGCACTTTTTAATATTTTCCTTGCAAACTAATGTTCTAATGGTGAATGAATCAAAAGCAATAGCCATGCAAATGGGACAGCAATACAGTTACATTTACTTCACTGAGAGTTACAAATTGTAAATCTGCTGAAAACTTCTTCATTTCTATTCTAAATGCACCCCTTTGAAAAACTTTGAGTACTACGTGCTTTCTTATTTTTGGTATAACCATCCTCCACTTGCTGTATCCCTGTACTTTCAGATGCCTTATGATGTCTGAGCAGCCACCCACTGCTAAGCTATCACATCGTATGAAGCAAGTGATATACTTGGTGCCACAGTAGCAGCAGGGAAGGCTTTCCTCTTCCAGTAAGTCTGCCTCTGATAATTGAGTCAGCAAGCTGTTCTTTGGTTTAATCAGGAATGTTAGAGGTGTTTTCACATTAAACTCAACTTCTTCTCTGTCAAGAACATATACTTTCATACTTAAAATTCTCATGATCCTCCTTGTTAGCTGTTTTTCCTCTGAAAGCTTCATCTGATATTTTGTCTCTGTGTTTTTGCATATGTGTATTAGAAGAGATGGAGAAGCTCCAAACCCTAAACACGGTTTGGATGCTGATGCCTCTTTCTGCACTCTTTGAAAGAGGAATAGAAAGACTGTGAGTTTCCAAGAAGCCAAAGAGAAAAACCTGTAGGAGAGACAAGAACCAAACTGGATTTCTTACCTTCCAAGGCAGTGCACTAACCACAAGTACAGCCATCCTTTCTTGCTAATGTCTTGGCAACTGGATTATAAAACTGTTTTGTCAGTAATAAAGCCAGTTAGTGATAATCATCTGAACAGCACAAACCCTGCATTGCTGCAGACATGCTAGGGAGCAGTCTTGTGTATCCAAGAAGCATTTGACTCAAGAGTATAGGAATAAATACAACAGGAGCAAACACTCTTGGAAATACATTTCCATTCAGGGAATTTAATGTGTCAGTGGGAACTTTACAATGACACTGCCCCTTTTTCTCACTGTTCCTGTGTGTTTTCAGGATGAGGGTCTGAAGACAGCATGTGAATTCAGCCACTTCAGTGTAATTCTTTCATTCATCCTACATGCAATTACAACTCCAAAGGAGAGGGAAAATAAGACAAGGGTGTGAATATTCTGAGTTCATCTTGAAGAATTCCTGCTTAGGAATAAAATATTTCTCTTTTGAGTATCCTCCACATAGTCTTGAGAATGGGAAAAACTGGCAAGAAGTTGCACCACTAAGGAATGGAAGGAATGGTCCTGAGATTGGCTCAGTTGTAGAGCATGGTGCTATTAACACCAAGGTTGTGGGTTCAGTCCCTGTTATGGGCAATTTACGTAAGAGTTGGACTTGATGGTCCATGTGGGTCACTTCCCACACAGAATATTCTGTGAATCACAGTTTTAAATATGCTGATGCATCTCTCAGCCACACTGTATCTCAACTCGGGAAAACAGGTCAAAATACAGTAAGGCTGTTTAAAAGCTCTGTAAGGGCTAAGTATTTTGTGTGGTAACTATAGATTTCAGTTCTTGAAGCAAGTCCAAACCATACACTACTGGGCCATTTGACTCTCATTAACCTATTTCTGTTTTTTCCATTGAGGGAGAGGCCAAGAGCCAAAGTATAGGTAGCTTGCCTTTAGCCCATCTGAAGAATATGTGAGAAGGAATATCTGTTGTGGTTTATATCTGGTTTATTTCAGCATGAAGGATATGGATAGATCTAGATCATAGATGATTTTTACAGTCTTGGCTAAATAACAAACTACTTTTCTGTATAACTAACATGAAATTTGATCTCTTGCTTTCCATGTGGAGCGTTTAAAAATAAAATGGAGGTGAGTTTGTTAAGTCATTAACATGTAACTCTGTTAATACTTACTCAGGGAACTAAAGCTAAATATTGTTGTTATTCTGAACACATAAAACCCCATTAGTAATGGTACTACCTTATCCAGATACTGGGAAATTCTTTCAAGAAAAGCTGTTTATATTGTGAGCAAAAAGCACTGTCCATTTTTGTTTAGAGCAAATGATTCTCATTAGTATTGATCACTAATTCTTCATTTTCACCCTGCTTAGCAGTTTGGTATGCTTATTAATG
This sequence comes from Climacteris rufus, assembly GCA_013398175.1. Lineage (NCBI taxonomy): Eukaryota > Metazoa > Chordata > Aves > Passeriformes > Climacteridae > Climacteris > Climacteris rufus. The sequence continues at coordinate 2,090,328 of VZRZ01000586.1, forward strand.
CACTTAGAACTGAGCTGTAGGCAAAAGTGATGTTTTTCACATGCTCACTGTTTTAATGGCTAGCTGTCAGAAAGCTAGGACGTTTTACTGCGTACAAACAGATATTGGTAACATTCCCAATAAATTCTGTGGTATATAAATAGACACTTCAAAGTTAAACGTTTTAACCCAGGTCCTACCAGATCCTGCCTACCTTTCCTAATGTCATTCTGCTGCAGATGGGGAAGTTCCAGTGTATCTCTTCTGAGACAGTGGGCAGAAAATACCCATTAGATTCAGTCTCCAGACAGGGAAGTGACAAGAGGTTTCATTTTACCGCATCATCTGACTCATAATTCTCATGAAAGAGGAGTAGAGAGAAGTCACAGTATGCTCAGATCCAACTTAACTTTTGAAATCTTTACACTACTATATGAATTAATTTCCAAATGTGATTCTGTCTTTCTACATATCGCACATCCTTATAGCAAATTGTGTCTCATGCTGAAAAACAAAGAGGAATAGAAACGTAACAATTGTGGCTGTAATACAGTAAATTTTTAAAACATTTAGGAAGAAAATGCTAAATTTCAGATTTCCTGTGCAGCTTTATTTTGGCCTGCATATGCCTGTATATTATGATGTGCTGTCCAGTTATATAACTGCTGTGTATTTTCCACTACTGTATTAGTCAGTATTAAATTTTCCTTTCTCTTTACATTTTATTAAAGAATTATTGTTGCATGTGGCCTCATGTTTTTTACTCGCCACTTGACAAATTCTGTCTGAGTACAGAATATTTTTTGCTTTGTCACATATAATCTGACACAGACTTCTTTACAGATATTATGTTTCTGTGATTCTGTGATACTAATCCGTTCATTTTCACAAGCATCCACTAAGATGAGAGAATATTATTATTGCTTTCTTTCAGAAACAGGAATGAGGCATAGAAACGTAAAGGTCAAGGTATCTATTGATTTTGGGTACCTAATATAAAACAGAAACGATTCTGCAGTATTTAACATCAAGCTACCAGCCAGACCACTTTTAATATTTCCTGGAAGTACAGCTCTTAAGTGCCTAACGCTGCTGTAGGTTTTGACATTCCACCTCAGAGCTGCTGTAGTGGAACAAAGCATGGGCTAATGGAGCAGACATTTCTGCTAGCCTTTCTCCCCACATCTGGAGGTAATAACTGCAGGAGTTTGTATCCAGTAACAAAAGGGATCAGTCCAGTCGTTTCGAACATGGCAGGCAATCAACTCCATATTAGTTTGTACAAAAGGCACAGCTGACATGTGGCAGCCAATTTGGAGTCAGAAAGACACCTCTTAATGAGCTCACCCACACAGAGGGGATGAGGACATTAAGGGTAACAAGCTATTGGAGACAAGTTATTCTAACAGCTGTGTTTTGGAAAGCTCTAAAGGCTTTTTGCATGCTCAAATGGGACTGAATTTTGCAAGTGGTCATGCACCTGATATGTAATTGGTATGTAGCAAGCATGTTTTGTAACCACATTACCTAGCTATCTAAATGCTTACTTCACGCTTGGATACAGATAAAAATAGCCTAAAATATGTGAAATCAATGTGTGACATTTTAGATCAGGAAATTAAATTATTATCAGAGTATGCAAAGTGACTTTAAAAATTAAAGAAATCAAACTACTGAGAAAAAAATAGTAACTTCATGATTCTACATAATCAGAGTGTACAACTCCATCAGCAGAATAACTAAAACACACTTTTCCAGACTGTAAAGTAGCGTCTTTTTATGGTATCAACGGGACGCATTTTTTACTCTGGGAACAATAATAATAATAACAGGAAACTGTATGTGATCTCTCAAAATAGCACTATTTAAGTACCTAAACTTAGGATGCTGGTTTTCTATGGTTCTAGACTAGACCCTAGATTACTGAATTACCAGTTCTTTGTATATTGGTCCCAAATCTCTATTGCTCTGCAGTCTGTGCATGTTAGTCCTCCCACAATTACAGTTCACAAAACTCATTACTATTGTTTGCTCACTGATGGCTAACTGCTCTCTGCAGTTACACAGGAAGAATGAAGCATAATTTGGCAACTGAGGCCCTGATTCTTTTTCCTGACTAGAAAAGGGACCTGTCTCCAAACTACAAAAATTCAGGTGGGAGAACTAAATGAAAAACAACATAAAACTATATCAAAGTAGGGAGGAACTAGAAAGCATCCCTTCCTCTGCTAGGTCATGTGCTTAACCATAAAATGTTGCACCTAAAAAAAAAGAAAAGCCATTGCCAAAAAAAATCTAACATTGCACCAGTGGAAAAAAAAATGCCATAGGCTGTGAACCACTGGTATGTGATTTAATAGTCTGTCATTGTTCTTAATCCTGTTATTGTTTTCTTTGCTATTTGTTTCCACAGCAAAATTCCAGCAGTGATAGAAAATTAATAGCAGTGAGACAGCTTGGAGTCTATCTGAAACTGTCTGGTGGCTCTTTCTGTCCTGGATTTTTGCTAGAATAAGATTTAATCCTGCAGGCTTTACTTTGCTGATACCCTCAGTGAATGCTCTGGGAATAGCAATGAGAGTAGGGAGTTGACAAAGAGGACAGATAACCACAAATTATTCAACATGCAGCTGCCTTTAGCTGCTATCACCCTGTATTGTTTGCTGCATGACAGCTTGTTTGTACGCTAGTAACCAAATTTCCTTGTGTTTAGAACATTTTGTCTTTCATTCTACTTCAACCTTCTTTATCCATCCATCATTCTCTGTGTAAAACCAAATATATTTTGAATTGATACAAAATGTCAACAATGCTAAATCCTTTGACTGCATGTCAAAGCCCCCTCTGTGGTTTGTGGTTTTGCTTATGATTAATTCTTCTGGATATTTTCCTGTGTCTTTGTTCATCCCTAGGACAAAGAAGCTCCATCTCACTTTATAGACCACAGAGTCCATATTCTTTGACATCTGTAAGTAGCTTTAACTGGCCCCAAAGAAAGCAACAACCTATATGGCATAGCTAACACTTATGCCAAATAAATACATGAATTATTTTTTTAAAACTTCTCTCCAAGAATAATTAATCACTTCTAAGTCCAGTATCACTGATTACTAATCTGTGACTAGAAGACTATCCCATTAGCCTGCACAGACTTGATTTCCCTTGGTACCACAAAGATTAATGTGGAAGAATGAGCTTGTACTGTGAAAATAAAATGGTTTCTATAATATGTGACTTAGATCTGCCTTTATAAATATTATTGCTCTCTCATGATCTCACTACAAACATTTTATTTCTTGCAGAGCATGCTATGTAAACATAATCCTTAGGAAAATAAAGTTTAATTAAGGATCTTCTGACTTCACTAGAACATACAAGCAAAAGATTTTGCACAGCAATTCTGATCTGTGTTATGAAAACAGCTGTATTGACAAGTATGTGTTGGGAGGAAAGTAATGTAGTAATGGAAAGAAAGCGCTACCTTACCCACTACCCAGGTGTCTGATCATGTTAAGTAAATGTTTATATCTACAGATATCTTTGCTTAGAGGGTGTGGCAAAGACTGAGTGAAATTCTGCCAGTATTCTATATATGATACAAAGACTTTTTTAAGAAGAAAAATGGGTCTCCATTTTTTTTCCAGTGTGTGTTGCATGGGGTCTTTGCAAACAGGCAAGTGTACAAAGCCAGCCAGAAAACATGTTTTCATATTTTTCAAATTTTAACATATATAAACAGAAGCTCAAGTAAAAGAATGGAGAAGAAAGTTTTAAACTTCAGGCCTAACACCTCTTTAAAGCATCACGATTCATATCTGTGGAATAATCTAACCACCCTCACCTTGTAAATCAATGTTCACAGTAAATTGATCTGAAATCTAAAAAAAAAAGTCTGGCCAAGTTCTGTCTTCTGAAATGAACCCATACTATGAAGGAAAATATAATTTCAGAACTAATATGGATGATTGTGTTAAGATTAAGGATGTAAATTCTGCACTGATATACACAAAGTGCAAGTTCAGTAAAGATAAAAGGTTACGTATGTATCAGAATTTGTTCTTCAGACTTAACTGAAAACTGTCTACAGAAAAGGATTTCTAGCAGCAGATTTTACCACCTCTGCAGCCTTCCTGACATTGCCAAAGTCAGGAAATTAGGACAATATGAGACTACTGTTCTAATTCCAACACTTTAGGAAATAACAATTCTGACAAAAGAGCCAGATTTTGGTTGGCTTTCACCATGTGGAGAGGCAAGGTGAGACAGTATTTTGCCAATGAATTATTTGCTTTTCTTCTAAGACTGGAATTTCATATTATCCACTAAGTCAGCATATGAAGACAATAGCATTGAGACATCATCAACTCCCTATCAGTCACTCTAAACTTGAGATTTTGGGGCAAGCCTTCCAGTCTCATTACTTACCCAGTCTCCAGTTGGCCATTGTCAGTTAGAGATGCTTGACACAGTAGTTAATTTCCAGGATACATTGATATCAAACAGAATATTTATGTCATTCCAGAGAGGAATTGTTAACTGACCACAGCAAACTCTTCCTGTAAATCCTTTACAAATCACAGCAGTTGCTCTTTAAGGACTTTCTGGATGAAGTACTTCTGCTGTGGGATCAGCAGCCAGCCACATTCCAGACCAACATGTTAATATTCAGCCTCAGTGAGTTCTGGGCTGAGTTTTCAGGGATTCTTCAAACACAGTGAATTTTTTAAATCTCAAAATTCATTTAGTAAGTTCAATTATTTTTGGTAAGCAATTATTTTGACAAATATATCCAGTGGATCAGTACACCACATATGTTCAATTCATTCTAGCTATTTCACTTCAATCTTTGTTTTTAGGGGGGAAAAAAACCCCACAAGAGATAATGGGTGTTTTATGCTAATTACAAGTTAGTATGTTTTATGTGTAATGTAGGACTTAGATGGTTGAGCCCTTGCTCAGAGAAGCCTTAGACGGTACACAATTTTAAATAGCAGAAATACTGCTACTTCCGGAACTTCATAGGTGAGGTTTGTATTATTTTTACTGAAATGGTCCACATGGAAACATGAAGAGCTGAAGATGTAATGCATGGATAGGAGTTTCACATCCTAAATATGCACGTCAGTACTAGCTATGAAGTTTTAACAGATAAAAAATAAATACTGTACTTCACTGCCTTGAGTTATTCCAAGTCTCAAGTAACGACTTCAGTGAGGCAGAAGAGGAGGGAACCTGAAAATTGGCATTCTTCTTGGAACACTAGTTGATTTTTAACTGGTGAAAAGTAAGACTGTTTCTACAGCAAGAGCGCTTTGGATCCTGACTTTCAGTGACAAAAGAGAGCTTTCAAGCCCTTAGGCACATTATTCTCTTTTAATTGTTCATTTCCTCTCTACTGTTCTGTCTGCAAGAATTGAACAGATTATTATCACTCTAAAGAGTTTGCTTTCTGTAGTAATTACTGAAGAATTTGTGAGGCACAGATGCGTTTGCCTTTAGCATACATAGAAATGTTTAAAGACAAACCATGTGAATAATAAAACAAATTCGTGTAAAGAGTTGCATGACATTACTTTAAAGTAACTTTTATAGTAACGTGAAATTTAAAATCATTGTTATACATGTATTTTTATTCCTTTGCTGTTCTGTAAAGGTATTGCTCCAACAGCAGCTGCTGTAGTCCTGTCAGCCTTTATCCTCATCCTTCATCTGGTCTCCTATAATCTCAAAATATCAAAGAAAATCTTGTAATAATGGTTGCAGTGTGCCAAAATTATAGCCCATTCCATGATTACTTATATTTCTTACATTGCTTCCTAACAAATGAGCAAACACTTGATTCTTAGTGCAAAATCTGGGATTAGTTTTCCAATTCCTAAGAGGCCCCTAAGTTACAGGAGAGCTTCAGTGCCCTGGAGAGATTTTCCAAGAGGTTGAGCAGATCCAGACTTTTCCATGTTTTGAAGGACATGACCCACAGACTGGTCTCCCTTCAGTGAAGCTGGCTGTTTAACAACACAGCCTTTACTACTTGCAAGAATTTTTATAACACATGCAGCATGAAGTCTTGCTGCAAAAAGAGTGATGTTGTGATTCACCGACCAATATAAACACCATGTGATTGGAATGAGGCATTACTCAAAAAAAAAAAAGCCTCAATATTTCTTGTAAACAGAACACTCAGTACCTGCTGATGAGGCACTTGCTGATTCCTTCAGAGTTTGCATAGATCCAGATCTAACAATCCAGCTGAAAAGACAGCTCATAGCTCTAAGGAGCAATGCACTCAAAGCAAAGGAAGTAAGACACAGTCATTTTCTTACTCTAAACAAATATACTAAATGGCATGTGGAAAATAGCGCTTTACCAGGGAGTTTTCATATGTATCACCCCTTCTTGGCATCACCACAAAGCTTATATTCCCCTGTTGGGTGTAACGAAGCACTGGTAAAACTCACAAAGTCCTACCTTTCCTTACCTTTCATATGTATTGCAAAGTCTGAAGTGACAACATCTCTTTTGAATGACATGTGAAGTAGATCATGATTGGCATCCTTGGGTGCTTTGGTAAAAGTAACGGCAGAGCTCCACGTAAATTCATTTGGATAATTACATGACCCTGATGTGAATTTAGCCTGTTAGCTTCTGCTATAAGAGTTTTTGTTCAATTCAGCCTGCCAGCCTTTTCACATTTTCTCCCTTTCAGCAGTTACTGAATTTCAATGGTAGTTGAAATACAAATTTCTCTTTGGGGAATCAAGCACACAGAGGATTGTGACAGGGCAATCTACTATTTTAAAGTTGTGTCAAGCAGGAAGAACCTGTATTTATTCAAGAAATGCATTAAAAATGTGTTATTCTCATGATTTTATGCACGTTACATTTTTGAAATTTAACATACAGCTTTACCAGAATGCCTGCTTTAATAGCATCACAGAATCATAGAAAGGCTTGGGTTGGAAGAGATGTTAAAGATCGTTTAGTTCTAAGCTCCCTGTCATGGGCAGGGATGCCACCCACTAGATCAGATTGCTCAAAAGCCCCATTCAACCTGTCTCGAACACTTCCAGGTATGAGGCATCCACAACTTCTCCAGACAACCTGTTTCAGTGTTTCACAACCCACACAATAATGAATTTCTTTTTAATACCTAACCTACCTACACTCTTTCAGTTTAAAGCCATTCCCCCTTGTCCTATCAGTACATGCCCTTGCCAAAAGTCCCTTACCAGCTCTCTTGTAAGCCCACTTTACATACTGGAACGCCACAATAGGGTGTCCCTGGGGCCTTCTCAACTCCAGGGTGAACAACCCCAACTCCCCAACTCTCTCAGCCTGACTCTATAGGAGAGGTTCTCCAGACCTGTGATGATCTTGTTGGCCCTCCTCTGGACCCGTTCCAACAGGTCAATGTTCTTCTTGTGCTGAGGAACCCAGAGCTGGATGCAGCACTGCAGGTGGGGTCTGCTCCAGAGCGGAGCAGAGGGGCAGAAGCCCCTCCCTCGCCCTGCCGGCCACGCTGCTTTGGATGCAGCCCAGGATGCGCGAATCAAATAATTATTCCGGCACCCCCATCCAACATGCTGAGAGAAGCTGGTATCAGCGTGAAGACAGCCCGCGGTCGCTGACCCCGCGCAGCGGTGCGTGCGCTCCCGGGCGGGGCCGGGAGATGTCGCTGTGCCCCGCGCATCCCGCGCTGTCCTGGGGACGGCGCCGCAGACACGGGCACCGGGAACACCGGGAACACCGGGAACACCGGGAACACCTGGAACACCTGCGGGCAGCGGGGCAGAGCGCGGGCTGGCCGGGGCAAGGCCGCCGTGACGAGCTGCCCAGCTGCCCATTCCGCAGAGCAGCTCCGCAGTGCTTTCCCATGGCAGCCGGCCGTCTCCTGCCCGCTAGGCAGCACGGACAGAGGCCTCCGCATGCACAGTAAAACCGGGAAACAAAACCGGAGGCACCCAGCTGGCGATTTAGGACATCGATCCTGTTCCTGCCAGATCAGTTCTGAAGACGAAAAATTACATCAATTGTTTTTCAAATGCATTGCTGGACCAAATCCTGCCGTAGATATTTGAAGAATATGGCAGCATAAGAAGTGCCTCAGTATTGCAGCTCTGCACCCATGTTTAAATTTGAAAGCCGAAAAACATATCAAGGGTGTGTTCTTTTTCCACTTGGCATATTTTCCATGTTAGGAACAAAGTGATAGGAAGCATAGTGCTAATTCATGAGCCCTCAGGTGTCAAATTGAGAGAAGAAGGGACTGGAACAGAGGAGACAGCAGGATGGGAAAGATGCTTGGCTTGATTACCACAATCTTTCTGATTTCTTGTCCTACAGAGTAGAAAGGGATCCTGTAAACTTCTGCAGTGTTTTGTATATGATGTGAATTTAAAGGGTATTCAAAACATCTTTTGTGCTAATTAAACCAGACAGACAGTTCCAAGTATGCTTGCTTAACATAGACATTTGAAAGACTAACACAGCTGTTTCTGGGAATAGATACAGCTGTCCCAGTGTGACTTGCACTGGGATGGTGATTTCTGTTTTCATTTGAAGTGTAACTATGGGCAACTTTACCATTTTCCAGAGATGATGGGAATAATTAAAACAAAATAATAAAAAAACATAGTTATATTCCTGCACAGCACCTTTATTAATGAAGTCCAAAATTGAAGTAAAATAAGTCAGAATAGCATCACAGAATTCATTAGGGACAGCAATAGCTTTCAGTTATCTGTATAAGCATAATATCACAACCAGACAGGCATACTGCTTCACTTCAGGGTTAAAGTTTCCTCATCAAGTGAATCATTTGCTAGCAAAAGAGAAAACAGCTGCTGAACAGATAACGGGCAATGATCCAGGTTGGTTTTATCACTACTTTAGTCAGTCATACATTCAGAATTGCATTTTAAAAATATTTCTGGAGGACAGCTTAACAGCCAAATTTTAAATAAAGTAGATAAACTCTCCTTATTCACAATACTCCTTTCTCACAATACTCAATTAAATGGCTGGCCATTAATGTAGGTTATCTTGAACTTTTGAAAATTTCCTTACCTTGCAATTCAGCCTTTATAAGTTTAAAATAAAATGGCAGCCTTGGAGGTTTAATTATAGATATGTCTGGTAATCCTGCTCTGCTATTAACTCAATAAAGAAGACAATATCTGGTAAGTATCAAAGTTTAATTGCCTCTTTTGTCATTACTCTATTAGTAATCAAAGATGCTGTATTAACTATGATAATGGAACATGTTAGGACAAGAGAGAGACAGAACTCTGAACAACAATAGCCAAGCAAGAAGGAATAGAAGTATCTTCTTTGATTATTTCTAGCATTAGGGCAACTATTGTTGCATTAATAAATCAGATAAAAAATCTTCACCATCAGTTTCCATAACATATTCTGCTTTACATTACCAAGCTCAGCTACAGTGATTTTCTAGCAAACATACTAAAATTTAGAAATTATTTTCCCTCTTTACTGCACTTCTCTCATAGCTGTTGTTAAAAAAGCTATTAACCTTTGGAGGCATTATTTGACCTGCAATCACAGAGTAGCAAGATTACAAGCAAGAGGTTGTAGAAGCTCCTTCTCTGGAGATACTCAAAACCCACCTGGATGTGATCCTGTGCAACCTGTTCTGGGTCAATCTGATTTAGCAGAGGGGTTGGTCTAGATGATTTCCAGAGGACACTTCCATTCCCAACCATTTTGTGATTCCATAATTGCAGCACAGAGAGCCTTAGAGGTTATCAGTCCTGCTTTGCAGACACATGCAGTAGATGGGATCATGGGTTCAAGCTGTTAAGCAACAGAAGATGAAGATTACTGGGAAAATGTGAGAGCATTAAGGATTTAGAATGGTCTTTACTATTCTGCTGGGGAAAAATAACTCTACCCTCTTCTGTAAGCTCAGTAACATGAGCTTTCACTGTAATTCTCTCTGCTCTCTTGCATCTGACTCCCAGACATGCTGGAGAAGTCTCTGCTGTGTTTGTAGGTCACTAAGATTGCAGACTCAGCACCTCAGGCTCCCCGTTTTTGGGCAGAGATGGTTTTCTCCTCCCACCAATAACATGGTTAACCATGCCCAAATTTCACCTATGTACAATTTCTACAAAAACATCCAATGCACTTACTAATTTACAGTTTACCTAACCTGAAATCTGCTCCATTCCTGCTGCCAACGTAATTAAATCTCTTCCCTCATTTAACTTCGTATTTCCATTAGAAGAGATACAGAGTTTGTACTTATTGCCACATGTCCCTTAAAAGAATAAAATTTTAAACTTCCATTTAAAAAAAAAAACTTTCACATTATTTTTGTAATCATTATTCATCATTATAAACAGCACAATATTTCAATAAGAAGAAGTGCATTAAAATTTTGCTTTTACTACTCCTGCAGGAAAGCTGTGCATGTGTTAAAGCCACTCAAGACCCCAGCACTATAAATAGTGCTCTATTGTTAGTGGATAAAAGATGAAACAAGTCTCACAGCACTGGAGCACAGGACGCTGTATTAAATGTTAAGCTCTGCCTGTTCTAAAAGTGAAAGGCAACATCAACTGATAGACCAGTCTGTGGGTAAGACATACTGCTGGGAAGAGCTCGCTCTGACTCCGCAGCTTCCCAACAGAGCAGGAGTTGGCAGCTGACCTTTCTGCCTCAGCAATGGCAGAAGCTGTTATAAGACACTGGGTGGAAACTCCTGTACGTTACCAGGAGCGGTTTGTTGAGCAGGAGCTGGAAGCATACAAACTGAACCACCTTTTATATGCTTTGCCGGGCCCTGCAACTGCTGCACTGAGCAGCCAAAGGTGCATGGCAGAAAGCGCAGCTGGGGCTGCGAAGAGCGTCCAGGAGGAGGAAAACACACGCTTTCGGGTCTTGCTGGACGTTGTGCAGTTCCGCCCCGAAGATATCATTATCCAGACTTTCGAAGGCTGGCTCCTGATTAAAGCTCAGCATGGACCCAGGATGGACGAGCACGGTTTCATATCCAGAAGCTTCACCAGACAATACAAATTACCTGACGGAGTGGAGAACAAAGACTTGTCTGCACTTTTCTGCCATGATGGCATTTTGGTTGTTGAAATGAAGAACTCAGTGGGAAAGAATTAGAACCATGTCTATAGTTATCGGTGAGATAAAATCATTCTTAACATAAAGAAATAATATCAGTCATGCAATGCTGTAGGCTGTAATAAGCATGTAGCTGTATTTTATTACAGTAAATTCTTTGTATGTATTTTTCTGTATGCTGAGTTTATTGTTTGATGTTAAATGTCAGACTGCTTGCCTCCAGCTACACATAGGTTGAAAACCTAGGCTGTTTGAACAGCAGCAAACTTAGGCTAGCCTCAGCAGGACAAAAAAAAATAATTTGATAACATTGAAAATAGAACACATTTTTGAGTTAAGTAGCAGGAGTTGTATTTCTAAGGAAGAAGCATTTGTCATACATAGTCATAAACATTAAAGAAGGAATAGACAAGTTGTGAATCTTATGGAAATTTAATTTATGTATAAAAAAATCTGTTTTCTAATTTTTGCGATAAAATTATTCTCTCTGGAAAAGCACATGAACTGAAAGATACCATCAAGAGAAAAAACCCTATTTCATCAGTTCAAGCTTATATACCAAAGAGATTACTTTTTTAAAGTGTGTTGCATGTTTGAAACTGTAAGAAAAAAGAATAATCACTGACTTGATTTGCTTGAAAACACAGTAAGTAGAAATTATATTTTCTGACAAAGACAAATTAATTTGAAAGAAAACCTTTAAAGACATTTTAGAAGATTGGTTTTGTTTAACACATCAACTGAAGAAAGAATTTTTGCTTACAAATGCTCAGAAGGATCCAATTATTCTTTGTGAAACCTCAGTAATAAAAAGACATTGCTCTTGCACAAGTGCCTTTCTTCTCACACATTTTAGGTTGTCTTGTTGTTTAATCATATGAGTATTTTATTTTTCATTTTGCTTGACAGTTTAGGCTGAAATCCTCTGTCTTCAAGACTAAATTTTTCTGCCTATGTATGGTCCCACTCTCTCCCTTTGAACACAGGCACTACATGAATCTGATTTTAAATACAGGGGCTCCTTACTGCAGACGCAGTTTTAATTTTTGTTCCAGTGTCTCACATTTCATGAGAGTGGTAGAGATAAAAAATAGCCACCCACTATATCTAGTGTCTGGTCTTCTCGAAATTAAAAAGAAATAATGCTGTGGGTTTGTAAATACTCACACTTTTGAGGGGAACTGCAGCTGCAAGCTGAACTGCCTCCTTTTATGTGCACTGGAGACATGTATGACTGGTGTGCTATGAATAGTAAAGGAATGTGGAATGGAAAGTGCCAAGTTAAATACAGACTCTTTATCACAGCCATCTGCTGTTTGGACAAATCAAAAACATATTCAAAAACATATTCATGAAACTGAATACAAATACAATTTTAAGAATACTACAAAAATATGATGAACAAAACCCAGGCTCTCACTAGAAGAGCTATAGAGTTCCTTTAGTTTAAAAAGAAAATCCAAAGCTTGTACATCTACACATGTCCATTTACTTAAAAAATATACATTATGGTTGTTTAGACTTGAAGATATTTGAAGCAATTGATTTTAGGAAAGTGGGTGATACAATTCTTGTATTTTAGTTATTAATTGTGCTCAACTCATGAGGAATTTGTACAAGAAAGGCAGAATAAAGTCTAGATTGTACATTTCCATCATGTGCAATTATTTTGTATTTTTAATAGATGAGAACTCTGAACAGTTTAATATTTTCTAACAAACTAAACCAAATATAAAACATATGTCCCTACACTTCCACTCAACCCTACACTTTTGCTTCATATTGCCTGTGTTTATTTTGTGTATTGGTTTAAGATCCCACTAGCAAATCAGATCTAAATTTGTAGGTCAAGAAGATTCATCAGCCAGGAATCTGGTAGAAGACATTACATGGCTTTAAGAAATTGAATTCCAGATACAGGTCTGGATTTAATCTTTACATGCCAACTTTATAAAAGCTTCACAAGTTTAAACCCATGGTTTCTACATCACCTTATGGCACAACTGTTGGGATAGAGTTCAAGATCAGAAGTTAGTGATCTGCTTGGGTGATTTTAGTTTACAGAGCATTTTGTAAATTTTATCACTTAAACTTACAGGGTATTATGAAAGCTATTCTAGCTATGAATGCAGTGATGATATTCATAGCCCTATAGATGAGAAAGTAGTTCTAAAAAAAACCGTAACCAATTTAATTATTTCAAATTAGATCATGATTAAACTACTGGAAACTTGGCAAGGCATTGCACCATACAGCTAAAATCATATCATGTGTTCTATATATGTTAATGCCATGGTTACACACAAACCTGCTTATGTACACAGGCCTGCCTCATAAAACTGAATGGAGAATGTGGCACCTGACCTGGCACCTGTGCTGTAGGTCTCTCTGCATCAATCTGTGCCAAGTCTGTACTTGCTCACAACATCATCAGTCAGAAATCACTGCAACACCTTGACCCAAACATGGCAGGGATGTACCCAGCCAAATTTTGCCTTCTCTTGTAGATTGATCTTTACAAAAGCCTACATCCATGCTCCTTGGTGAGTGGGAACTTTCTGTGTCCTGGCACCTGAATGCTTATGTAACAGGGACCACACTGGAGTATGGACATGCTGCTGACTTCCTGCATTTTAGCACCAAGAACAGCACAGTTTCTCTCCCTTTTTAAGTGGTGGTTTATCAAAAGATTTTTATGTGTTTACCAGCACAGCCTTGAAATACTCAGCAGAGTGTTTCTGAATAATCTGGAAAGAGCTGCTCTCACATACTTTATATGATGTTTTACTTTTATAATCTGATGAGAGCTGAACATGAATATCACAGAGTACAGCACTAATATTGCTCATGGGCAGCAGACTGAGATATTTACCAACACCAAAGGATTTCAGAACAGCTACAGCTTAAGACAGGTTTAACACATGCTGATGTGGCTAAATTAGGAACCATGAAATTGGCTGTCTATAAAATTCTGGCCCAGAATATGTGATAAGCCTGTACAAGCATAGCAGACCAAGTGTTACTGAGCCTTCTGAGTTCCCATCACTGGGGGATTACCTTTGTAATTGATTAAACTGCTCCTCCAAATGGATAAAGGTGACTTCATGCATGAATGTAAGAACTGTGAAAAATGCTTTCCTAGAGAAGAAAATGTATTAATATGGCACTAGTCTCCTAAGGCAAGGTAAAAAAATAATTTCCACAAGATCCTTGTAGGCACAAAGCTCACAATGCCTTTGACTTGCTGCCTTTTTATAGTTTCTGCTGCATCCAGGGCATTTGAGATCTCTCTACACAGTCCAATACTGGTGGTACAATGAACCAAGGCTGACATGATACCACTAGTCACTCAATAACCACTCAGCTACAGCCCTGGCCATTGGAAAAGAGGAAAGGGAATCCCTGGGGTTATCACAGTGGCAACATTCCCACCAACAAGGGTAGCTCTAACGTTCCTTGCTTATTTCATAGCCAGGAATCAAAATGTCCTTTTTAATCTGAGTAACATTACAAGATTGGCATTTAATGGGAGTAGGAATATTTCTGAAAATGTTAGGTGCATCTTCTGTTCTTCGAAAGAGATGCACTCTTCTGTCTTGCTGAGTGCCAGAGACAATGGCTAGCCCCTCTCACGCAGAGGACAGCATCTCAATCACCCTACACTGTGAACACAGGGCTTAAGTCTAAAGACTTAGACCTGTATGCTACATTGGAGATACCTGAGCTGGCACCACTCATGCAGACTCTGGAGCTTGATGTACTGTCCCTGTGTGTGAGCTGAGGTCCAGAAAGCTCAGACTGCCTACTGCTGTGCTCAGGCTGAAAAGTCATCCCTTATTAAAAGTACTTGGACTGGCAGAGACACGGGATAAACATGGCACTACAGCTCAGGAGTCCACATCCAGGTTAGTGCTAGAGTGGAGATCTCTGCTGTATGTGCCATGGTAGGCTGCATTTTCACCATAAAACCCATCAATCCCCTTAAAAAGTAACCCTCTTTAGTCACATACTGCTGATGCCAGCCTTTCCAGGGGAAGTGAGATGCAAACAGAGATTCACTTGCAGTTCCCCTCATGCTCCTTGGTGTGTTTACTGTGCTTTGGGCTGACCCCAGTGAGCACTGCTGATGAAGAACATCGCTGCCAAGCTCTGCCACACGGCACAGAAGCAGCAGCAGGCAGGCAGGCACGTCTGTGCGTGGAGACGAGACAGAAAACTGTAGCAACAGGGTAGGCCTCAGCACACAGAGAACAAGGAAACCCACCAGACGTGTCTCAGGCAAGGATGGGAAGCAGGAAAAACACACTCTATCTGGTTCAGATTATACACAGGGGATATATATATGTGTGTGTGTATACATATATATACATGGTCATGGTTTAATCCTAGCTGGCAACTGAGCCCCACACAGCCACCCACTCACTCCCCTGCAGTGGGATGGGTGAGAGAACTGGAGGAGTAAAAGTGAGCGAACTCATGGGTTGAGTTACAGACAGTTTAATAGGGAAAGCAAAAGCTGTGTGCACAGGCAAAGCAAAACAAGGGATTTATTCATCAATTTCCATGAGCAGGCAGGTGTTCAGCCATCCCCAGAACAGTGGGGCTCCAACACATGTAATGGTGAGTTGGAACAAATGCCATCACTCTGAATGTCCCTTCCTTTCTCCTTCTTCCCCCATCTCTATCTGCTGAACTTGATGCCATGTAGGATGGAATATCCCTGTGATCCCAACTCCTTGTGCCCCCCAGCCTGCTTGCTGGTGGGGTGGGGTGGGGTGGGGTGGGGAGCAGAAAAAGCCTTGAACCCAGTGTGAGTACTGCTCAAGGACAGCTAAAACATCCATGTGTTATCAACACTGTTTCCAGCATAACCAAAGCACAGCCCCATACTGGTTACTGTCAAAACAAATTCTATCCCAAGGCAAGACTAGGAGATATATATATAAAGATTTTAAGATAATATTTAAACCTTCAACAAGAAATATTTGACCTCTTTGTAAAATAAGCATTTCAAAATTACTTTAAAAATTTTAGTTGTTCATAGTAAAGGAACACGTATATGGACTGAACCCTTGGTATGCTGGGCTGAAAGAGTAAGTCACCTACTGTCTTCAGCTAGGTTTCTTTCCAACTGCACATCTCTTCAATTTTCAATTCTATTAATTGTACATTCCATCATGTAAGTAGACAGCATGTCAGAATCTCTAAGTTTCATTTGTTCTTAGCAGAGTTGGATGATATGGGGATTAAAGTAGCAGTGCCCTATCTGAACTAGTCATCCCAAACTTCCTACAGTAAAGTTCTCATCAACTCAAAAACTCATCACTGGTTTACCAAATCAGTGTAAACTAGTTAACTAGTGCAGTTTTCCCTCTCACTGGCTCTGCATTGAGTTAGTTTGATCCAGCAAGACTTCCTGACTCAGGTGCAAATGTGCAGTCTCCAGGGCTGGCTGGAACCTCACTTTCTCTCGTCACAGACCATCAGTAGAAGCTGGCTGTTTCTGCAAGTGATTCAGGTGCCCAGATGGACCACATGCGTAGTTCCCTCTGTGTGTCTGGCTTCACACAAGAGGTAAGATGGGCTCTGAGGATGTTTTGAGTTCCAGTGGCACTAAGTCCTTTATTATTAGTTCCACTCAGCATTTTCCAGGATATACCATTCTCCTCTCAGCCTGGACACAGGAGTCATCTGCTCCACGGATGTCACAGCAGCACAGTGGTGTAAGCACAAAGAGCAGGTGTGGCTTGTGTCTGTGAATGAGCTGATTTGGAATTTGGATGTTGGTTTTAAGTAAGTCCAACACTGAAAAAAAAGTGATTCCATTGATTGTAGCTATAACGAAAAATTAATGAATGGAAATGAGTTTCAGAGTGTAGTGTTACTAATAAAAATATAATTCTTGTAGTCTGTTTTACAAGGCAGACAGAAACTCATGAGCTACCTGCTCTGGTGACAGCTGTAAGCATTTTAATAGCAGTTCAATTATATTTTGCAAATTTACCACAATTACCCAAGTACTAGTGGCATGATTAGTATGTACTGTACAACACACACCATAAATACAGAATCTGCATTAATGTATATATGGAGCCTCAGGGCTTGATCCTGGAATGAAACTGAGGGACTCCATACAGATTAGGAGACTATGAGACAACTAAATGAAGAAATACGAACTCTGAGACTCTATCATAATAACCATAGCAATATTTAACTTAGACCTTCTAGAAACTTCAGCCTGAAATGGCTACAGTGTCGAGACAGATAAGGTTTCCAGATTTATTTTATTCCAGATTTAAAGGTCAGAAGGATCAGTGATGATCCCCAGTGTGGCACCCTGAACAGAACACACATTATCTCACTTGCTAATTTCCTCAGCCCACAATATGTTTGAAAAAGAACACATATTTAAATAAGACATCAAATCTTTATTTCAAGACTTCATCCGATGGAAAAGTCATCACACCCCTCCATCAATTTTTCAAGTGTTAATAATCATTATGGCCAACAAAGAACAGGTTTTCTCTAGTCCTCTGAGATTTGTTCAGTGATATAAACTTTATCCTAAAACTAAAAGTAATAGACTGGACAGCTCTTGGGACAGTATTTTTACTATGCTGTTGTTATGAGTCACACAGATATAAAAGTATAACACCTTCTGCTAAACATGCTTGTTAGTTACTAATAGAACACAAAGGAATTCATCAACATGAAAAACTGTGAGTGTAATTTTTCCACATAGAGCAGAAATATGTATTGAATAACTTTGCATATATTTAATATCTTCCTGTGTCATAATTGGTAATTTTATTGTCTTCGTGTCCTACTCATTTAAACTATTGTTAGGATTCTGCTTCTTGCTGGACAAGTCCTGACTGTTCCAGTCCCACTGGCCATATAATTTTTAATATACTTTGAGCTTTTTCTCATATCAATTGCTATTGCTTGCTATCAACTTCTTATTTTTTCAATTTCTACTTTGACTTGCCCTTTTATAACCATATATTTTAAATTCAGATAATTTTGCTTATACGAGCACAGTTCTGTATTTATGGGTAAATAATAAAACATTCTAAACACACGCAGAACAACCAGAGGCAGGACCTGATACTGTTTCTGTTAGGAAATTATAATCTCTTAACATTTCACTAATGGTATGGGATGCTCAGTATGTATCTGCATTGAAATCCCTCCTAAAACAAATGTACAAAAGGAGGAAGCACCAGGCTGCACCACCTGTGATAGGGTATTCATGCCAGTCACCTTCTCACAAATACATGGCCCAAAAGCAAGCACAGGAAGAACCTTCTTCACCACCTCAACCTTTGCAAGCCTCTGTGTTCACCAAAAGACCAGCAAAACCCAGCAACTAAAACAGAGCAACTTGGTGTCATTTTCAGCTATTGAGTTTCTTAGAACTCTCCAGACAAAGACAAAATGAGTAACTCCTTGGCCATTCTTTCAGTCTTCAAAGTCCTCAAACATGAACTAAATTTTTCTCCTTGAAGATAAGACAACAATCAAACCCAAACATTAATATTAATTAATGTTAATGCCACTGCCTCCTGCTAGCAGAATGCTCTGTATCAGCTCAAACACAAGCTCTGAGAATATGAAAAGTACTTTGATTGTCAAAATGCCATCACGACCGGTCTGTTGCCTCTCAGTGAGCACTTGTCCTCGTTTCCAGGCTGAGACTGAGAAGTTACTCTCATAAAATTCAACAATGGACAGTAAAAACTCATAAAGAAGTGTCAAGGCTTATCCATCCTGATCAATTGACAGGTGTAATTGAGGAGCTGCCAGTAACTAGTCCTCCCCTCTGAGACAGCCTCTGCCAGACACCTCTCTGCATGGACCAGAGCAACTTCAGGATTCACATGAACCTCTTCAGCCCAAGTCCTCTGGTTTTCTAGAACTCATCAGCGTCTATTTTCCCACAATAAACCCCAGTGTTAACACAGGCATACAGCCTGCTAAGGAGGTCCTCTCTGCAATTCCTCTGTCCTGGGTGAGAATAGAGACACATACATGCAAGAAGTGAATGAATGCTCAATTTTGCATTCTTGCTCTACTGTGCCTTATTCAATCCTATACAATGGGTTTATTGCTGGGATAACTTTACTCTCATGCCACATTTATATGGCACATGGATATAATGTTGGCCTCACAATCAGATACCCACTTAGCTCACAGTCTTGCTTTATAAAATATTTGTTATCACTAAAGGTATTGGATTGAAATACGTAAGACTGAGATTATCTCTAAAGGATTTGTGCAGCTCGGGATAAAGTACCCACGCAGGCCCATGCATCCTCTTTTGCTGTCTCAGTCTTTAGGTTCAGCAGGTAAATTCTGCCTGTGTGTGTTTGCCAAGGAACTACCAGCTGGCATGGGCCCATTCATCCATATCCGTGAAAGAGTCTCAGCACCGTCAGAATGTCTATCTAGCACATATTCCCCCTGCCACAGCGTGGAAGAACTGCATACATAATGGACAGCATCCTTAGATGGTTTTGAAACATTATCTCTTCAGACAGGAAATGGAGACAGTCATGCATTCCAAGAATTATTTAATGGAGAGGGGAGAATAACCGAGTAACAGCCTTCTATTACACAGACTAGGGCTGAGACAGCTAACACATATTGCAATGCCAAGCAAAAAAACTCAGTGTTTCTCACCAATTATCCTAATTTTATCTAGTTTGAAAAAAGCAGTGCAATGTCTGCCTAATTCATGCTCGTAATTGAAAAAGTACTTTATTTTCTCCTAAATCTCACTGCATCTTTTCCTGAATTTCAGTTTATAGCACACTATAAAGTGTATTAATTTCTCATATCTGTTTTATGTTTCCAAGTAAGATTTTATAAAACATTTAAAAGAAAATCATATTTGATCTTTCAGAAACTGAAAAAATACCACTAGAATATTCGTCAAATTTATTACATTTTGCTTACTGCTTTGTTAGTACAAAGTCTTTACTTGCTTCTAGCTTTTTACTTTTAGCAGGTGAATTGTTTAAATAATTTTGTGTTTAAAATCATTTTGTGCCCTCTAGTGGCAGCCCTGCCAGGCACCCTTGAACTGTGACTTTCCTGATAGAGATGACATAAAAATTGATGAAAATTATTTATTCCTCTGTTGAGATTTAGTTTTGATCTGTATGGTTTGAAAAAATTACAGTCAGCTCTAATTATGATGAGGTAGTAAGAGCAGCTACAGATATAACACAAATAGCAAAAACAACCCAAAAAATCACATACTGTCTAAGAATTTCACCAAATTTGCTCTTAGAAATTATAATCTACCTATTTGTAGCCATTTACTTGCACAAAGCACTATTCAGTGTGTCTCCTACTAGAGCATTGTTCAACATCCAGACACATGGTTTTTCCAGGGTCCACAAAGTGGTGTCAGCATAAAAAAGAGGCTTAGTTCCACCAAACTTTGATCTTCTCTCATGGAAAATCACTTTGGTCTTTTTAGTAAAACAGAAAAATAATAGCATAAAGGAACAGTAACAAAATAAAGATGTAAAGATTTGACACCTTCAAGGAAAAGTTAGGCAGGGTGAAATAAGCTTCCATTATTTTTGAGTTCAGAGCCTCTACTCATTCATTTTTTCCTCATTCAAGATAGCTTAAATCCATACATTTCTCCAAAAACGTTTCCAAAGTTTTTTACTTTAAGTTTCTGCACCTGATCAGCAAAAACTCATGCTGCTTTCAAATATCTCTTTCAGCATATATTGTCAGGGGTCTTGAGACATCCAACTCACATACAATGAGATATCTCATATATAGTCACTGGTAGCCATTTGATATTAGTATGGCTTTCCACTTCACCACTCCAAATTACAGGTCCCTAGGAACACATTAAGTAATAGATATTTTCACTGAATTATAGGTTATTAGTCTCTATAATAACATTCACTTTGCTTCTGAAAATTTGATTCCCAATGAAGATGGTAGAAATTCCTGACCAAGCAAAGCACTGAGATAGATGCTTTGCGCAGCTAAAGTGCTCCAAGTTACTGTGTGCCATTCTTACTTTTAAATCCTTGTCTTTCCTAGTCCGAACAGCAAGAAGCAAAGCTCAATCAATCCAGCTCTTCTACTTGGCACTGTAGATGGTTATTGAGGACCCTGGAAGCTGTTTTTTTCAAACACTTTAAAAATGTTTGTTAGAGTGGCTTCTAATTTTGCAGGCTGGTTTCCTTGAAAATTAACACTGATCGTTTAAAAATGTTATTTGCAATATCCACAACAAAGTGCCTGAGCACAGTGGTAATCAGACTTGGCTCACTGGTGGGAAAGGATGGAAAACGTCATTTGCAACCTTTTTATTGTTCCAAATTCTCTTTGCTGTTTGGAGCACTAGGGAAATAACATAGCACACATTTTCCTTTCATATTTTTGCCTTATTGAAAGCATCAGTGCCAGAAAAACCATGACCCAATGTCACATAACTTAATTTTTGTTGAAGTCTTGAGATAAAACTAGATCTTAGAGAATAACTACTTTTAAAATTACTTAGTTAAGAAATATTATTCTCATTAGCTTTACAGCTTTTATGCCTTCATATTCTCCTGATATCAGTTTTTGTCCCTGTTGGATTTGACATCCTTGCTTCTGTTTGTTTGAGATACAAACACCAAGCCAGTACTTACTAGAGAAAAATCAGACCAAATGCACTGAGCAGAGCAGGAGGAAGCAGGACAACTGCCACCTCCACCACCAGACCCAAGGAAGGAAGGCAGGTGCCTAGCTTAAAGTTGTCCCTTCGTCCTGCCTTGGCTGTAACAGACACAGCCTGACAGGCACCGTCCACATGACCACCTGGAGCAGCAAAATCCCATTCCTGAACCAGCTCTGCAGCTGTGCAAGGCATCTGCTTGTCACTCCACGTTGTCCAGTGGGAGCAAATCTTAACTACCTATTTAAATCAAATAGATCAGTATAATTTCTAGTACTGTTTACTTCAAACGAAAAAATGACTACTTCAGAGAAAACAACATTAATGATTAAAGACATTGAAATTTAGATAAATAGGACTGAAAAGTTTGGGAAAGGAATTGGATCAGTTGCCATCAAATATATATAAAGCAGTAAGTAGTAATGAGAAAGCAGATTAGGAGATAATCTTCCGTAGTTTAACCTGTGAGGATTCACATGAAGGCACAAGATTGCCCGGATCAATGTTAGCAGTAACTCTGGAAGGAATACAAAACCCCAATCACTTATCCTGGTCTGCAGCAGTCAGAATGTGGAATGAAATCTAAGCTTAAACCGATCCACATATACCTCTTGTTGGAGTTTTAGTCCTTAACCTAAGTTGGCCAGGAGGGCGCAGGGCAGCGTAGTGGGCTGTGGGCCAGCTGCTATGGCAATCTCTGCCTTTTGCAGAAAAGAACAAGTCCTGTGTGGAAGGCCAACACTGATAGTGCACCGGCTGCAGGGAAAGAACACTGACTGATGGAAAAAGAGCTTTGATGGTTGTAAGAGCACTAACAGATACTGATGCAGGGCTTGAGGAGCTCCTCAGAGCCTGCTGGTCAGAGGGATAGGTGATCATGACCAGGCCCGGTCAGGGTGTTTCTACCAGTTGCCAGCTCTTTCTCAGGAGATGACTGATGCTGCTCCCCCCAGCGCTGATGTTGATACTCCGAACTGCTCTCTGTAAACTTGCTGCAACAGAAACATGTTTCACAGGGCTGGTCCCTGAGGACCTGGTTGAGTGGTGTGTTTCTTTGAGCACTCCACTGGTTAGTTAAAACAGCCCAGGAGCTTGGGGCTAACATGCTAGCCTGGGGTGAGCTGATATATTAAAAAACTGTTGAGTAAACAAATTGAGCAACAGTACCAGAAAAGCACTGTGATAATATGTGCACTAACTTTGGAAAAAAATGAAGGTCCAAAGAAAAAAAGACTAAAAAGTAAACCCTGTGTATCAAATACTAAAACCAGCAGTGAAGGGAAGTAGCGGGCCTTGCAGCATTCCAGTGACTCACCCCCAGAGGAAGACAAATTATTTGACACAAAGACTTTTCAGAAGTAACATACTGTCTGAACTATGGCAGAGAAAAAAGCAAGAACTCAAGATGGTAATGGCAAAACATGAAGAACTGGGGACCACAAACTTGAACATCTCCTCTGAAGAACTTCTTTTTCGTTACTTGGATACAGGTAGTAACTTAAGAAACTTGTACCTAGGGATCCAAAGAGAGCTCAAAGATGATTAATGGGACAAGATCCATGTGATTAGACAACACGGGACCAGGTGTAACAGGAGGGGAAATAACTACGCAGGGAAAAAAAGCACCTGGATGGCACTGAGGCTGTTCTACAGAAAACCAACATCAGTAGCATGACCGCGTTTTTCGCGACGGCTAAAATACACGTCACCCAGGAGCCAAACGCACCCTGATATTCCTTCTGCTTGGAAGTAAGAGCCAGCCGGAGGACAGCCAGCACCCGCGTGGCGCAGCAGCCGCGGCGGCGGCACCGAGCCGTGCTGCCAGCGGCGCGGGAGCGCGGGGAGCGGATGGGGTTTGGAAAGGCTCCCCGGCCGGAGGGAAGCGCTGCGGTGCGTCCGAGGGGCCGGGAGGCCCGGCGGGCTCAGGGACACCGGGCCTGGGGCCGCAGCACGCGCGCGAACCGCGGCCGGCAGGGGGCGTAAAGGAGGGGGGGGCCATCGATGAGGCCGGCCGCTCTGCGCTCGGCTGCTCCGCCCTACCGCTCGGCTCTGGATTAGCGCAACTGGCGACGTGGGACGGCCCGGCCCGGCCCCGCGCCCGCCGCCGGCACCGGGAGCGCAGCCGAGAGCAGCACCGGGAGCGCAGCCGGGCAGGCC
>VZRZ01000586.1:2114842-2152859 GCA_013398175.1 Climacteris rufus
CCAGTCAAGGCAGCGATGACGACTGGGACGATGACTGGGACGACAGCTCCACAGTGGCCGACGAGCCGGGCGCCCTGGGCAGCTCCTACCCCGACTACGAGGCGGCGGGCGGCGGCGCCTCGGGCCGGNCCCGCACCCGCCCGGCGGCGGCGGCGCCGCCAAGAGCTCGGCCACGGTGAGCCGCAACCTCAATCGCTTCTCCACCTTCGTCAAGTCCGGCGGAGAGGCCTTCGTGCTGGGCGAGGCGTCGGGCTTCGTGAAGGACGGGGACAAACTGTGCGTGGTGCTCGGCCCCCGAGGCCCCGAGTGGCAGGAGAATCCCTACCCCTTCCAGTGCTCCATCGAGGACCCCACCAAACAGACCAAATTCAAGGGCATGAAGAGCTACATCGCCTACAAGCTGGTGCCCAGCCACACCGGGCAGCAGGTGCACCGCCGCTACAAGCACTTTGACTGGCTCTACGGACGCCTGGCTGAGAAGTTCCCTGTCATCTCCGTGCCCCACTTGCCAGAGAAGCAGGCCACTGGCCGCTTTGAGGAGGACTTCATCTCCAAGCGTCGCAAAGGCTTGGCATGGTGGATGGACCACATGTGCAGCCACCCCGTGCTGGCTCAGTGCGATGCCTTCCAGCACTTCCTCACCTGTCCTAGCACGGACGAGAAGGCCTGGAAACAAGGCAAGCGCAAGGCTGAGAAGGATGAGATGGTAGGTGCCAACTTTTTTCTGACCATCAGTGTCCCCACAGGCCCTGGGGCCATCCTGGACTTGCAGGAGGTGGAAAGCCAGGTGGATGGCTTCAAAGCTTTCACCAAGAAGATGGATGAGAGTGCCCTACAACTTAATCACACAGCCAATGAGTTTGCCCGCAAACAAGTCACTGGTTTCAAGAAGGAATACCAGAAGGTGGGGCACTCCTTTAAGTGCCTCAGTCAGGCATTTGAGCTGGACCAGCAGGCCTTTTCAGCTGGCCTCAACCAAGCCATAGCCTTCACTGCAGAAGCCTATGATGCCATCGGGGACCTCTTTGCAGATCAGCCTCGTCAGGACCTGGATCCTGTCATGGATTTGTTAGCGCTATATCAGGGGCATTTGGCCAACTTTCCAGACATCATTCACGTCCAGAAAGGTAACACCCTTACATGTTTTCTAGAAAAGATTTAAGTTTTATGTATCAGTGGTATGCAACAGATGTAGGAACCAGGAGCTAAATTTACCCTGTGTTTGGGTTGCTGGCCTTGGGTTCAATCCTCCTGTGTTTACTCAGATAATCTCTCACTAGAAATAGAAAACACACAGAAGTGACAGTTTTTGTTCTGTATCAAATGCCTAGACATAGCTGGGAGTTTTACTGGTCAAAGGTTGCTGTGTTTGGCTGTGTATCTCTGAAAGGAACCACATTTATCTATACTGCTGATACATTAAAGATTAATGGGCTTGTTTACAAACCCTGGAAATCAAGTGGTATGGAAACATCTGTTACTCTGATGTATGTTAGCTATCTTAAATCTCTGATCTAATAGATAATAAATATGAAGTAATCTAAAGATACAGGCATTCCTTTGGTTGACCACCCTGTTCAAGGTGCGCATGGAGGGATGTGTGTTTTGCAGCATCAGTCTGATGAGATGTTTAAAGCTGCTGGGGTTTCTTCGTTCAGCCAAGCATTAAACTCTCGTGGTGCCTTTGAAGGAGCAAACACTGCCACAGTGTTCTTAATTGGAAATGTTCAGCCTTTGCCCTTAGTGTCATAAACAGATGTTGCTCACCTATCATCCTTTCAGCCTCTTTCTAACTGAAACATGCTTTTCAGGTTCACATTGCTGGTTGTAAGGTACTTCGTGTAACTAATGGCACCTGTTCAGATGAATAGAAGTTTGTAGTACTGTACATGCAGAGATGCTGCTGTTGAATTATTGATAGTCATATGTTCTTTATCATTGCAAGTAGGTAAGTCTGTTATAAAACATGTGAGCTTTGTTGAAAATTATTTTGGAGATTAGTAAGTGTTCTGCATCCCAAGTGAATTGTCAGCCTGGCTTAATCAGTGGTTTTGCCCTTACATGAAATTTCCAGGGCTTTTGCATTTGGAATGGTACCTTGAGTTTGACAAAAAAAGAGTTGGAAAAGTTTTTTCAACAGAGCAAAAAGACAGGCTTCCTGAGGTATGCATTGCTGGGAGCATCTGAGGAAACAGAATTGCTATGACGTGCACAATTTGTTGTTATTTAATGAAATAAGCTTTTTTCATGTTCCATGCATCAAAGTCAGATTTCTGTTCTGCTGTTGGATCTTGAGGATTGTGAGTGGAAGCTTAAACAATCTTAATATTATTTGGAAGAGCAAAGGGAGGTGTGAAGTCTAAGGAATTGCTCTGCTAGCTGCTGTGGCATCAGGTTCTGATAATAGCTTTCAAGTATTTTAGATTTGGAGAGAAGGATGGCTTTGACAATGCCTCGTGATTGGGACCAGAGCATGTTAAAGTGAGTTGTCATCTAATTGGGTTATCTGTAAGTTTCTGGAATAAAGAAAGGGACAGATAGTTTTATTAGATGGAAAACTCCATCAGATTGTATATACTATTTAAATAATATATCCTGAAGCTTTAAGGCTATGTGGAGTTCTTCACTGAAGTATTTTTGGAGGCAGGACTTTGAAGAGACGATTGGGAGTCATAAGGTATGTGCTGGGCCCATCCTTACTTCTTTTATTGTTCTATTTGAATTTATGCTTACTGGTTAGATTTACCTTGCTGTACTGGAGAAAGTTCATGTAAATACCCTCTCACTAGAGCAATGCATGAGCGTGACGTATGTAGAGTTGATTTTGGGCTAGAGCACTGTCCCAGAGCAGCTTGGAGAAATGTCCAGCTGTCCTGCATGCAGCTATTAATGCTCCAGCACCTCTGGGCTAGCACTACATTCACAATATGGTGCATACTAGTTATAGCAATATGGCATGGGCTCGAGAGGTTGGTCTCTTGAGTGTCCATGGTCATGACAGGAACAGTTAGTACTGTGTTGTGTGTTTGTTGTTGTTTCTGTTACAAGGCAGCAAACTAGAGGGCAACTGAGAATATTTTTTTGCACACAGTATAGCACTGGTTTATTACTTTTAAGAGTAATTTTCAACAAGGTGCAGCTTTTCAATTCCGATCTGTAAACTTCAGATGAAAATACGAACTGTTTGGTGTTCTTGCAACATAAAGGCTTTCTTTTAAATTTACTGTCTGGGATGGTTGCCAGTTTTGAGAAATAATATTGTCTCTGTAGACTATACAAATATCTGTTGGTGATAAGAAATCATTTGAAAAATAGAGTTGACGTGTCTTTCTTCAAGGGTTTTATTTTCTAGTGTACAACCTCATTGAGCAGTAAAATGACACGAAAGTGCACCTTATAAGTGGCAGAAACAGCAGCCTGACTGATACATTGATTAAATGGCCATGCCTTTAAAAAGATGAACCCTGAAGTTAAGAGTAGTGCTTTTTTTTCTTACATAGTGCAAACAATTGTTTACTTCAGATTTAAAAAAAGATCATATTCCCCTGGACCTGAGAAAGACTTGAAAACAAAGGCAGCAGTAACTAAAACATGCCTATGTCTGTGCATAGGTCTGGAGGACCATGACTGTGAGAATGATCAACTCCCAGTCAACCCTTACAGCTCAAGCTGGATCCCTGCAAATCTGTGTCCCAATGGGATTCATCCAAGAATCATCAAAGAACTGGATGATGTCATTGCAAAACCCCTCTCAGTAATTTTTGAGCAGTCTTGGAAATCCTGAGAGATTTCAGCTGACTGGAAGCTGGCAAATGTTATCCCAATTTTCGAGAAGGACAAGGAGAATCAAGGAAACTACAGGCCTGTCACTATCACCTCACTGCCTGGTAAAGTTACGGAGAAGATTATTCTGGGAGGTGTTGAAAAACCCCTGAAAGACACTGTAGTCATTGGTCACAGCCAGCACGGCTTCATGAGCGGAAAGTCCTGCTTGTCAAACGGGATTTCCTTTTATGACAAGATAACCCACCTAGCTGATCAAGGGAAGCCAATTGATGTGATTTTTCTGGGTTTCAGTAAATATTTTAATACTGTCTTTTACTGTATCTTTCTAGACAAAACATCCAACACACAGCTGGACAAACACATCATGGGATGGGCGAGCAAGGGGCTCATGGGTTAGGCACAAAGGGTCATGGGGTAACATCAGACTGGGGTCCTGTCACCAGTGGGGTTCCACAAGGGACCATCCTTGACCCTGTGCTCTTTGACATGTTTATAAATGGATGCAGGTCTGGAAGGGACACTAAGCAAGTTCACAGATGATACAAAATTGGAAGGAACTCTCTTGACTCCCTTGAGGGCAGGGAGGCCCTGNAGGGAAGCCAATTGATGTGATTTTTCTGGGTTTCAGTAAATATTTTAATACTGTCTTTTACTGTATCTTTCTAGACAAAACATCCAACACACAGCTGGACAAACACATCATGGGATGGGCGAGCAAGGGGCTCATGGGTTAGGCACAAAGGGTCATGGGGTAACATCAGACTGGGGTCCTGTCACCAGTGGGGTTCCACAAGGGACCATCCTTGACCCTGTGCTCTTTGACATGTTTATAAATGGATGCAGGTCTGGAAGGGACACTAAGCAAGTTCACAGATGATACAAAATTGGAAGGAACTCTCTTGACTCCCTTGAGGGCAGGGAGGCCCTGCAGGGAGACCCTGACAAATGAGAGGGCTGAGCAATCACCAAACATATGAAATTCAACAATGGCAAGTGCCAGATTCTGCACCTGGGATGGGGCAACCCTGGATGTACACAGACTGGGAATGAGAGGCTGGAAAGAATTGCCATGGAAAGGGACCTGGGGGTCCTGGTCGATGGCAAGTTGAACACGAGCCAGCAGTGCCCTGACAGCCAGGAGGGACAGCCCTGTCCTGTGGAGCATCAGGCACAGCATCGCCAGCCGGGCAAGGGAGGGGATTGTCCCACTCTGCTCTGCACTGGGGTGGCCTCAACCGTGAGTCCTGGGGGTAGTTTTGGGTGCCACCATGTAAGAAAGACATTAAACTATCAAGGATTATCCAGAGCAGTGCCATGAGGATGGTGGAGGGTCTGGAAGGGAAATTTTGTGGGGAGTGGCTGAGGTCACTTGGTCTGTTCAGCCTGGAGGAGACTGAGGGGAGACCTCACTGCATTTACAATTTCCTTATGAGGGGAAGAGGAAGGGCAGGCTGATCTCTTCTCCAGTGACAGGACCCGAGGGAATGGCCTGAAGTTGTGTCAAGGGAGGTTTGGGATGGATATTAGAAAAAGGTTCTTCTCCCACAGGGTGGTTGAGCTCTGAAACAGGCTCCCTGGGGAAGTGGTCTCACTTTCAAGGCTGAGTGAGTTCCAGAATTGTTTGTACAATGCTCTCAGGGAAATGGTGTGACTCTTTGAGATCGTTCTGTGCAGGGCCAGGAGCTGGACTCAGTGATACCTGTGAGTCCCTTCCTACTCAGTGATTCTGTGATTTAACTGTGATGTCCTGTTATGGTTTTGCTCTAACTGCAATTAGCTGAAGAGCTGCTGAATATGATTTGTAAGTGTTTTTTTTCCTGTGTACTGAGAAGTCTGCATGTTTGAGGTTTTGTTTAAAAACTTCCTGCAACTTCTGCAAAAAGAGTCACAGAGACAAAAGTTTCCCTCCATGTGGGCTTTGTCTTTTTCTCTAGAATTATGAACCAAAGCCATGTAAGCCTTGCTGTTGCTTTGTCTGCATATTAGGAGGAAAATGTGTTAACTGTTGTGCTTTTAATTGCTCTGGGATTCAGGTCTTTCTGCTTTTCTGCTGAGGACATCATACATGATCTGATTTGTCTAATTTGTGTAAAACATATGAAACAATAGACTGTGGAAATATTTTCAAGCTGTTCATTATCTTATTAATATTGTTAATTTATATTTTATGAAACGGCAATAGTTTCAATAGGAGATTTTACAAGATTCCTTTTCCACTGCATCTTTCATCTTGAGTTACCAGTGTTCAAAGAATTTTCTGCAGGGAAGGTAGAGTTGGAGTTCCTGGTACAGAAGAGACAGAGGAAGGATTTGAGTGTTTTTGTCGCACATAACAGTTGAGTATCAACTGGTCAATGCTTTGTGAGAGACCTTACCTGATTTCATATGCACTCTAGTCCAGATCTGAAGATTCCTTAGATTCAGCCCTACAGCAAAGAATGTGCCAGGTTAGAAAGCGCACAGGTTTATTTCCATCTGGAAGTACTTGGTTTGAGAGCCCCACTGAGGCTGGTGTAGAGCATACCAGTACCAAAGCGTACATCCCTTACAACAACTTGTTGTTCTGTAGGTTTTTGAAAAAATGAAGTGATTAGGGAAAAGCAGTACATGGATGGGTTGATGATGGCAGAGTGGTGTCTTGAGCTTCTAGTCACCTAAATGCTTGCAAGAATCTAGCCCTCAACCTCCCATATGTAAATGCTTCTAAAATGCCTGCATTGATATATTCTTGTGCATGTAAGTGTTTCTTTGGAAAGGAAGACAAAAATATGTTAGACAGATTAACTTGTACTCGGTTTTCTTTAGCCTCTGGCAAAACATTTGCAGAAGAGGGATATTAAGTTCTGTAGGCTCAAAAAACTAAGCTGCATTTTGTAATTTTCTGTTGGAGAACTGGTGTATCTTTCAAGAAATACTTGTTCCATTTTTTTAATCTTCAGAATAAAAGCAGCTTCCCATTTGTAATGGATAATACCTTGTCTTTTATGCTTTTAAGGTCTACTTGGGGAAATTCCCTAGGCATTCTTGGTGAAATAATTTCTATGTATTAATCCCCAAAGCTTCACTCAATTTGATGCAATCTCCCTACTTCAGTAATCACAATACAAATGCTCACTGCAGGCCCATGCAAGTTCAGGTTCAGAAATCTGCACTTGTGAGAATTCAGGATAGCATATGCTAATATTCTAGCTCATTTTTGTCTTGCTGTCTTGTCATCATATTTGCTTAGAGCGTAGAGAAGTTGGGGGCATTTTGGATTTCTTTATTTGAAGTTTTGTTTGAGGAATTACTATAATTGGCATCTTGTGATTCCCAAAAGTGGAAGAAGTACTAACTAACATGCTGTTTCTTCTCTGCTTTCCAGACTACTTCTTTCTTTTGACATGATGATGTTACTGTTTGACGAACGTCTGATTATGATTTTTACAAAACAGATCTGAAAAAGTGGTCTAAATGCTTCCTAATATATAAGCAGCCTTCTCATTTCCTCTGCCTGCCAGGATTTAAGAGAATTATTTTTTAAAATATCTGAATGATCCTTTTGTTTCTTGGTCCCTGTTTGTGAAAAGTAAAATAAGACAAGTGGTCTTATTTGCCTGAAGCAACCTTAATTCTTTGCCATTGATGTTAAAGAATGCTCTGGGTGTGTTTTTAGAATATCTTACAAAACTGGGTGTGAAAAATCTGTCCAGATGGAAATGCATCAAAATTTCAAGCACCAGAAAAGCCAAACAGCACTGAAACCTGGAACTCTCTATTTTCAGCTTCTCCTCCCCCAGGGGGAAGGAGTGATATTTGTATTAAGGAGTAAATCAGACTGGTTAATATTGGCACCTAAGATTTTACATCACAGTGTAAAAGCAGTGCTTTTCTCTCATGCTTACTTCCTAAGCTCTGCAATTTGTTGTGCAGACACGTTTGGTTTTTTTCATCCCTGTTTTTCCTTATATCAGCCTTTTGGGGTTTTTTTTCCCCCTGTCCCTCACATGCATACACTTTGCATGGTGTTCAACTCGGGTAGCTGCTAGGTAAGAGCTAGGCTTGTAATCCTAGCCAGGTGACCCTTACAGCAGTAAAAAGAGATGAGTACATGCACTTCATCTGTGTAAGAACTTTGCTGAAAAAGGATGTAGGGCTCTAGGATGACTTGTATTTTTTGCCCTGTCAGCTTCCCCATAGCTGTTACAGTGATGATGTAACATTGTCTGCTTGCTGCTGCATCACCCAATATTGTTTTCCAATATTTGAAGGTAACCTGAAGGAAATGGAGGTATTAAAATAGCTAAAATGTGAAAGAATCTTCACATTTAGAAATGATAAAATTATGGATGCCTTAATGTATGTGAAATCAGGGGACAGGAGTAAACAACTAAAATTGAGCAATGGCTTTACTTGAAGAAGATTAAACAATAAGAGAAAAAAAGGGTCTGCTATGCTCTGTCTGTCTGAAAGATGCATGGGTCTTCTAAATGTATGATTCTTTTTTCTTTTCCACTCTCCCACAATCTCTATAGCTTTCTAGGGAAGCAAGATTCATTCTCCCATGATGTTTTTCTTTCCTGTTACTTTTTGAAACTAGCCTGGTATCATAAACCTTCTGTGACAGACGTTTCATGGGTTTTGTGTTTTGTTTTTTTTCAAAACCAGATGGTAGCAGAGAAAGAGTATAACTGTTCTTCTGGTGGGAGAGACTACATGCAGTACTGCACGCCAAAAAGTCTGTCCAGTCTACTCTCTTAACTACTAACAGGAGAAGTTTTGATCAGAGCTCACACCTCTAGGTTTGACTGCAGGCCATGCATATTTAAATTAAAATAAATTATCTTCAGGTTTTTAGTCAGATCACAGGTGTTATGAAGCTGTCATGTGTTATGTGCTCACCACAAGCAGTAATGCCTTGTCTGGGAAAGCCCTGTGAGCAACTGGGGAGTAGTGGAACAGTGTAGACATTGAAGAATTACAAATTTTATTTCAGAAAGAGGAAGTAATTTTGTTTCAGAAACAAAGTAATGCCTTTTGAGAGACATATGAAGGATCTAGGTAGTGAGGTGGTTCTCTTGAAGCTCAGAGTGCTCCTGGTCTGACTGAACAGGCTTCCACTACAAACACAGATATGAGAATTGGTAGACTGAAAATGGAAAGAAGCTCCCAGAGCTCTTCCAATTCTTTGTTAGCACGTTATCAAAAACAAACAAGCTGGCTGATTTTTTAAATTTGTAAGTCACTTTTGAAACAAGGACATGTTTCAGTCTTTCCAACATCTTTCCATGACTTCATTGTTAGACTTTGTTTGAACAGTTAAAATGCCAAGGCAACAAGTGCAGACTGTATAAACTTATCCAGTTGACCTTACGTATTTTAAATTGCCTGATTCAAATAGCAAAGAATTTGAAAACTCTAATTAAAAAAAAAAAAAAGGAAATTACATTTGACTGAGCCCCCAAACATGAGTGTTACCAGCAAACTAGAGCGACAAATGGCACATGCTTTCTACAGTCTTGTTTGTGTCCTTCATGAAGGCTATGAGGACTTAAATAAAATGGAAAAAGAACCCAAACAACCCACCAACATTTAAACAATCTGTTCAGTTCTTGCCAGTGACTTTGGGTTGTTATTGTAGCAGAACAGGAAGAAGTTTGATGTTTTCAGCCTTTGTTTTGAGTTAGTACACATCATGGGTGGACAATTTCTGTAATCACGGTGAACTAAACTAAGTTTTTGTGCCTACTGTGTTTTTATGCTTACGTACATTTCATTCATTAATAGTGTGAAAAACAGATTCATCCTGTGATTTGGAGCTTACACTACTTTGTTGTCCCACTGTAAAAAACAACTTACTATTCTAATGATTTTAAAACTTTTATGATTTTGAATCTTTATAGGCATGAATAGCTACTCTGGCTAACTAGCAGTATACTGAAGAAGCTTGTCTTTTATAAACATCGCATTATATTATTTTAATTTTCACGTGTTTTGTTTTAGTATTATATAGCACAGTTTAAATCGGTTTACATAAATAGTGGCTTACCTAGAATATTTTTTTCTGCAACAAAAATTGTACTTCTTTTTGTCCTGACAGAGAAACTGCAACATTCCGATTTCTAAGAGAGGGCAGTTAAAGGGTACTAGGATAAAGTAAACCAGTACGTGCATTTCATTTGCATCTCAACTCTTTTGATGTTAATTTATGTTACATTGTCTATACATGTTTTATTTGCTCATCTTAGGATAGTAGTGAAGCTAAGCAGATGATAATGGACTAGCAAACACCATAAGTTGTGCTCATTCTTCCTTCCCTTTTAGTCTTAACAGAAAACAACATCCAAAAGCAGGTGTTTCACTGTGCCCCGATAGAGGAGTGATGTAAGAGTCAGTGGAACTTGCATTTATACTTATTTCTCTCAGTAATAATGTATGAATGTTGATATGCAGTGTTACCTGTCTTCCCCTGTCCACCCACATCCCATGAATCTTTCAAAAAGTTTGAAAGAATCACCATTTAATATAATGGTGCTTATGTCCATTTTGGAGGGGAGGAAGAGGCATTTCTCTTACTTGTTTTTAACCATTTCTGCTGAAAATCAATTTCTATCGTGCATGCACAGCATCATTTCTGATGGTTGTTGTCTTGAAGTCAGCATTATGAACAAGGCATTTACAAAAGCTTTTAGAAGTCTATAGCATCTTTCTAACATGAGGTGCTTGTTCTTAGCATCCTAAATGGGAAAAATTAGTGTTCAGAACCCGTGATGACCGAACTGTAATAGACCAAGTCCAATTGTGGAAAAGCAATGTTACGTGTTAAAAGCTTGTTTGATGCCCCAATTAGATGTAAACTGAGAAGTACTGAAAATGACTGATATGTTTCATCTTGGTACTTTTCCAAATACCAATTTCTTAAATTTTCAAGTGTGGTCCTGGAAAACATGACCAACTTTCTCCTGGGCAAAAGTTCTGCATTTCTGGTGACCAGCCTAGTTTATGTTTGACTCTTTCCTGTCCCCCTAGTCTGCACTGCCAGCTGAAACCATGCCAAAGAAAAACTCTTTTAAATGTGAGTGCCAAAAACTCCTGAGTGCCTTAGAATTGGGCAAAACCAGCATTAGTCAGTGTCTGCCTCTCAGGCTGTGGTGCTAAATGCTGTATTTGTGATAACAGACAGCTATATACATAGTTTAGCTGGATTTTAAGTCAGTGGTTTTAACCAAATGATTCCTGGCAGGCCTCCCTTTAAACATCAGTGTAGGTACTTTGAAAGTCAAAACTATTCATGAATACAGTTTAAACATGCTTTAGTAGTCTAAAATAAGGGGTGTTTTATTTGTTTAAAACACTGTTGGTGTACAATACATCAAAAGATAACAATTTTAACATCACTGCATTCAAGATTTGAATGGAAAATTTCCATCTCATGTGGTTACCTAGCATCATGTTTTGCTGTTGCATTTTTTAAAATTTTTGTTAAGGGCATAGTATGGGGCAGTAGGTGCAATAAAATGGTAATTTCTATAATGTTTCTTACATTTATTTGGCCATCTTTCTCTCACTTTCTGTTATCAACTGTTCTAAAGGCAAACTGTGGCATCTGTTCACATAGTAGTGTGATGTACCATGGCCCATCAAAAAATTTTTACTGGAGGTGCTGCATACCAAAGCTTGTTAGGTGCCTCTGAGGGACTCTGGAACTGAAATGCACATAGACAGCATAGAAATTTAAATATCTTTTCAGTAGTGTGATCATTTTAGTCTCTCTGAACATGCACAGGTGTGATTACAGCCATGATTATGAGTCCTTGTAGATTTAGATAAATAAATTGGCTGTGTGTGCTCTTCCTATATGTTTATATACTAACTGGCAGAGGTATGCTTAATGGGTCTAAGCGGGTCTTAATAATCACATCATTTAAAATTTTTAAAATATTATTTAGACATGTAGAGTGTACATTAACCCTGGTAGTTTTGACAAACTGTTAATTTATACTGCATTCTAAACCATTGTTAATTTGGTTTATTTTAATTGAATCAATTTATAAGTTAAGACCATCAGATGAGATTACAGCTAATTTACTTTCTGAAATCTCTAGCAAAGACTGTTTTATTTATGTGTGAGCTCTGAGCTGTGTGGATTAAAAAGTTACTTCATTTTGAACTAGAGAATGTGTCTCTGAGTGTCAGCTTTCAGTGAGCTGGGTAACTGGAAGAACAGATAATTCCGTCTGGTGTTAATAATTGCAGTCAGTCAATATTGACACAGTATTGTAATTTATGAGCCTACATTTACAGGATAGTATTGTGTTATTCTGGGCTTTTTTTGAGTAACGGGCAACAAAATAATAAAAATGTCAGCATTTCTCAATTCTTGAATTGAGCTCACTTCTTAAACCATTGTTAGGCTGCAGATTCTAAAAGCATTAGAACCACTTCTAGGTATCTACACAAAAACCTGTAATACTAAAGTAATTGCAGTTTGATTTATTTGATTTTTGTACTTCTAACATTTCACTATGGAAAAGGGAATGTTGTTAAAGTGGTTTTGCACCCTTAAGGAAAATAATATCATCTTTTAATGTGAAAGGCTGGATTTGAAAACTGTTGTGTTGGCACTTAACAAAAGCAAGTGGCTTCAGCATTTTGCCTTTGGTGTTGAAAATCACTTGCTTTTTTTGTTGTAAAACTAGATTTTAAAGGAGCAACCCATTCCAATATTAATAGCCATAACGTTACTTTTTTCCTGTGACATTTCTTTTGTACTCTCTGCTGGAAAAGTCTTCTGGTTTTAATTTCAGGCGAATTCCTATTATACTGCTTTCCATCATAAATCTTGGCCAGAAAATGTAAAGAATTTGCAGAATCTTAGTGTAGGCTTCTTTATTAATCAGTGCTCAGAGCATTCTTAAGAAAATAATCTGTCAGTGTAGCAAAATCTCTGTTCTGTTACAAACTATTTCACTTTCCATTGAGAAGGAGAAGTTTGGGGGCTTTTTCTGGAGTAGGATTTCATGCTATGTATTATCTCATTGTTGTGGTTTAAACCCAGCTGGAAATTAAGCACCACACAGCCGCTGGCTCAACCCTTTCCCTCTCTGCCCCCCACATCCAGGTGGAATGGGAAGGAGAATCAAAGTAAAACTTGTATGTTGAGGTAACAGCAGTTTAATAATTGAAATGCAAGTAAAATACGGTAATAATGGTAAATAACAATAATGATAACAAAAGGGAAACAAAGAAGTGATGCACAAAGCAATTGTCCACCACCCACTGACCGATACCAGACCCCTCTTACCAAACCCAGATTGGCTGTGCTTCCAGCTAACACCCCCAGTTTATATCCTGAGCATAACTTCTGTGGTGTGGAATATTCCTTTGGTCAGAACAGGTCACCTGTTCTGGCTGTGCTCCCTCCCAGTTTCTTCTGTGCACCTCCTCACTGGCAGAGCATGAGACGAGGAGGATGGAAAAAAAAATCCTTTACTTGGGATAAACATGACTTAGCAAAAACCAAAACACTGGTGTGTTTTCAACACCATTCTCATTGCAAATCCAAAACACATCACTGTAACAGCTACTGAGAAGAAATTAACTCTACCCTAGCTGAAACCAGGACACTCATGAAATGCTTCTGCAATTTCCCTTGTGTTGGAGCTAATGATTGTGTAACCCAGGACTGACCCGGATCACATAGCTAAGCCATTGATAAAGCTAAGCCATCACCTCCTTCCCCAGGCCAATTGCATTCTTTTATTGGATTAGTCATTTGAGACATCTTGTAACAACATCTTTGCTAGATCTGGGGTAAGAGGGACAACCATGTAGACCAACTTTCTCTGGCAGCAGTCTACTGATTAGAAGTAATGTTGTTTCCATGCACATGTAACGCTGCTGGAATGCTGGAGGCGCAGAAAGAAGAGCTAGAGACAGCTGTGTTCAAGTTCAGAGGAAAGGAAGGAAGGGGGCAAAACCCACCTTCTTTAATCTTATATACCCTTTTGGAAATTACTAGTCATTGGAGGAAATCAGTTCTTCCTCCTTCAACTACAGTGGTCAAAGAAAATGTCCATCAAAGGTCTATGTCCATGGGAAAGGAATGCATGTGATAAGATAGTTCTACAATAACATGGCTATGTTTACAGAACAATAACCTTGAGAACTAGCTACTATGGTTTAGTTATTTTTAACAGCAAAGAGCAAGGCAACACACATGAGCTACCCAGGGTTTGCTTTTCCAAATTTTTAAACTAAGAGCTATAGTTAAATAATCCCATCAATAAGTAAAGAAAAATAAAATGTTTGTAGTTACATTATCTGTTTTTACATCCTTTTGTGAAAGCAGCATTATTAATATGTTTTTTTCCCTTTCCATTAGAGATGATGTCTGAGTTAGAACAGTGTCTTGTAAGAGAAGCAAAAGCAGTTGTTTGACAAGTTCAAAGCTCTCCTTTCATTAGCGTACTTTGAAGGACACGTTACACATCCTGTATATCATTTAATGTGCTGGCCAGCTGAATGGTGTGGAAATGTAAGTTGTTTTGCTTTTTAGTAAGCAGTGCACATGTTATTTTGTAGCTTTCTGATAGTGGAAAGATAAAACATTATTGCATAGATCATTTTATTTGCACAAGATTTCGGAGGTACAGCTGCTGAGAGATTGTCAAAAAAAAGGAAATGTATTGCTCTGTTTTAGCATAATTCATCACAGAAGTGAAAGAAATATTTTAACTGCAGTGATACTGGCATTACTGTTATAGCATATAAAAAATTAACCTGTTGGCTCTGACAAGCTGGGTGAGTTTTCAATTCAGTATTTTAGAGTGAGATACTGAAGACTGATAGATATATTGGTGACTTAATGGATTCTTGAGAGTGACAGTGAATTTCAGACCTCACTGACTTTAACAGGTACTTACCACTGCTTCAGTTGCTGTATTCGTCAGTGTTGAGCTGATGCTTCTTTGTATTTCATCCATATGCAGCATTACTGTATGCAGTTAAATCATTGCTGCTACAGCAATGTACTGTTTGTGGTTTTTAAGAATGCAGCAAGCCCAGGCATGAAACAGATGTCCATTGTAGTAAACACTGTGCAAATACAGAGCAAAAAAAGGGCTCCTGCCCTGAAGAATTCCTTCTCTCGCCTTGTCTTTGTATGGACTCACAGCTTTAGATGCAGCTGATGTTTCATTCCTGTCTGCTGCATGCAGCACTCAAAAGCTGATGTTTGGGTGTTTTGAGAAGAGGTGGAAATGGGAGGATGGTACATTCTGAGCAGGTATTGCTGCTTTTTGGCTTCTGATTGCATGTGCCAGAAGGCACAGGGCAGGCCTGCCTTCCTAGGGAGACTAAGGAGTTTAGTGAAGAGCAGCCTTGATTGCAGTCTGCAAGAGCTGAGCCCCAAAACTTTTGCCTTCTGGCCACAATGCAGGCTGCAACTTGGACTTGGGGACACATATACCTCAGCATGGGTTTACAGGAGTACACATGTACTTCCTATGTGGAGATAGAGTGGGAGGATGGATCCGATCCCACCCTTAACTGACTCTTCACACAAACTCAAAGCATTTGTTACTGGAATAAAACTGCAGGTGATGTGAAAATATATTATTTGACCCAAACCTGAGTGCTCTTGGGCTCAGGAATTTATTTTTGCCCCAAATGTATATAACTCTTCCTATCTCATTGCAACATCATGTTTGTGTGAGTAGCTTACTGACTCAATACACTTCTTTCTTCCCTCATAACTCCTCAGCACCCATTTAAATTACTGTATGTATACTGTGTTTATGGCTTGAAATTATTTATTTCTATCAGGACATCTACATTGTCCCTGTTTTCTTGGCTGTTAGCACAGTACGCTAGCACAAATTTTGCTAGCACAAACGTCCGTTGTTAAACATGTTTATATCATCTTGTGTTGTCTAATCTCATACTTCAAAACAAGCACTGAAGTCTGAGTTTCTTTTAAGCCCTTAGCTGCATTCAGTGAACAGCACTCTGTTTAACATAAGGCTTTGGGCAATGAAGAACAGCATTCACATATGCTTTTCTGCATCTTTAAGAACAGAAATAGGTGTAGTGCAGCTTTTTGCATCATCTTTAATCCAGGCTCTCTTCACTTGTTTGAAAGCTATACTTGATCACTGGAATGTGACTCCTGACAGGAGGTCTTTTCCTTAGACCAGAAGCATGAGCAAGATTGTACAGAATCTGTACATCTGGATCTAAAGAAAAGCCCAATAATTTATTTTTATGTGTGCAATCCCTCCGGGAACAGTGCATTGGTGTATATTTATCCCAGACATGTACTCAGCAGAAGACTTCCTTGAGCTAATATGCTTTGAGAGGTGGCTCCTTCTGTTTCTTTTTCCTAAAATATGTATTAGCCTTTTCTGGGACTGCCTTGGTTCTGCCTTTTGAAAATTTTTTTTAAATACATCTTGCTTTTTTTTGATTGTCCAAACCAATATTAGGTATTCACATAATTGAAATCAGAAACCGGGAGAAGTTTCTGCAGGTGTACTGTAAGACTGAGGGGCCTTACTCACCCCAGCATCCTGGGAGGGCAGCAGCCAGAACTCTGAGGTACTGGATTAGGCACTGAGCATGATGGATCAGTTAGTGAGGGTGAAGTTGGAGGAGTTCATGGGATACAGCCCGGGGTGCAGCAGGTCAGGAGTTGTGAGATGGCAGTAATTAGAAGTTACCATCCCCTAGTGAGGCATCTCTGCACAGGACCCTTGTCAGCAAGAGGGATGTACACAAGGGTCTGCTCTCCAGTCCCCAGTTCCCTCATCCTCTCCTTCTCCTCCCATTGATCGTTAGAAACCCACATGAGTCATTGAACCTTACACATCAGTGAATCTGTGTTCCGGCTCAGAGTTTTGCTCACATATATTAAAGTACAAGAACTGTAGATTATGGAAAGGTGTTTGGAGACAATTTGGGTGCATTTTGTTACTAAAGCTGCTTGCAAAGCCAAGAAAACTATTAAAACTGTTTTTCTAAGATTTGCTAAACTAAGTCTTGCAAACTTCAGTAGATCTGAAGAGCTTAAAAATGCCATTTTAAAACAAGTGATTGTTTCTTAAAATAAAGCACATGGGTTTTTTTTTTTCTGTGTGTTTAGGGAGGATTCTTTGAAAAGAAAATAAGGTAAAATTTTCTCTTTGTTAAGTTCTTTTAAGATGAATTGTATTACTAATAATTCAGTGCTTCATTTAAAGGCATTTTTAAAAAAAGCCAAGCAAGTTTATACTTAAGCATATGTAAAAGCTTTGTCATGTATTACTGATGTCTGGTTGTAGTCTGTCCAGGTTTTAAAGGAAATTTCACTACAGGACCTGTATGAATCCATATGAGTTAATGATTTTAACTTTTTCCATTGAATTCCTTCCCTAATTATAATTTTATTTTTGGTAGAAAAAACATGCATAATATGTCTAGTCTGAAGGGCTCTAGTATTTGGTAATATATATTTTTTATTGATGTAAAACAATGTGAAGATTATACATGCTCTAGTACTTAATTATACTTTCAGCTACTGATCTGTGAATTTCAGTTCATTTTCTTCCAGTTTGGTAATTCTAGAAGTAACATCTAAAGCTATTTCCAACATCATAACAGAACAGTTGTCATGTTTGTTTAACCAGCTACATCTGGCTTCCAGTAAGTCCCAAATTTCAGTTTTTCACAGCTGTGCATGGATTCCTGTCATGCCCACAAAGCACAAAATTTTTTTGCTAAGCCTATTTGTTGAAAGAAGTGTTCTTTTTGCAACAGAAGGGATTAAATGTTTTTCAGAGCATACCCTACCTCACAGAGTCCTCACTCCTTAGAGGACAAAATCC
Source organism: Climacteris rufus (assembly GCA_013398175.1). Lineage (NCBI taxonomy): Eukaryota > Metazoa > Chordata > Aves > Passeriformes > Climacteridae > Climacteris > Climacteris rufus. The sequence continues at coordinate 2,132,470 of VZRZ01000586.1, forward strand.
AGATCTTCTGACACAGTCCTGTTGCTGGCACCACTGCATGTGGAAAAGATTTTTCAGTGGTATTTTTGGGGTCAGGCTGAAGATGTTGAGGTGAATCAGCTGAAGCAGCCAGTGCCTAGCTTTTAGCCACCACACTGTCATGCCATGGGAGCCAGGAAGGTGTGGAATCCTGCAGGAGAGTTAAGACATTACAAATATTTAAAGGAACAAGCATCTGGTGAGGCAGTAAAAACTGTCCTAGTCTGTTTGGGTTTAGTTGTATAAATAAAATACATATGTAATATTTAAGGCAAAGAAGTTGCTCTGTGGGCAATTGAGTCCAAGAATATGAATGTCTAAAGATGTATCTTGATATTCTGTCATGTCATGGGTCTGCTTTGGGTAGATCTGTTTTGCTTTTGTAGGATGTGTGTGCTTTAATTAGGTATTTGGAGAAGGAGGACTGCCAGTTCTATAACTCTGTTTTTCTACTAACTTTTACAACACTGCATAAGGTCTACCTGGCCATCTGTGACTTTGAAGTAAACTTTTACATTTTCTAATACTCAATAATTAGTTTTGGAGTATGTCTAGTATAAAAGCAAAAACATGTATTGACAAGATTTTGTGTATTAAGATCTGCTTTTGACATTTCACAAGGATTGGGAAAAGTGATCTTTTGGAAAGTCCATTTCTTAATGAGGTTATTTTTCTGGTGTTTTTGTAGGCTTAAATTGATCTGACCAGTTTTCTAGTGCTTTCACTTATTACCACTACTGGTATATTTGTCTGTTATTCTCTGAAGTACACCGTCTGATTTTTAAGGTTGTGAAACAGGCATGTTTTAGTAACTTTTGCATGCTCAAAACCTTAAAAAAGTGTTTGGTTTTATTTTTTACACAGCATCCACTGGTCTGGATTTTCTTACATTAAAAAGCTTTTATTTTATTCCCTTTCATTCATATATATATATATATACACACACATATATATGCACACCTATAAATACACTGAGAATAAGCCTTATACAAATCCTTGTTGTTAAATCACTTGTTAAAATTCAGTAGTCAAGTCTACATTGTCCTGAGAGTTGAACTGTTTCATTTTGTTCTTTATGCAGGAGCCCTTACCAAAGTAAAGGAGAGTAAGCGACACGTGGAAGAGGGGAAGATGGAGCTCCAAAAAGCTGAGGGCATTCAAGAACGTTGTAACATTATTTCTTTTGCAACCCTTGCAGAAATTAATCATTTCCACAAAATTCGTGTGAGGGACTTTAAATCACAGATGCAGCATTTCTTGCAACAGCAAATACTCTTTTTTCAAAAAGTGACACAAAAGCTAGAAGAAGCTCTTCACAAATATGACAGTGTTTAGTCTCTGATTTGTGGACTTTGCTCAGCATGAATGTGACCCAGGCAGCAGAGCAAATGCTGCTGAAGAGCTGTTGCCAGTGGTAGATGGCGGTACAAGGATGGGTTTGTGTTCACCTGGAACCCGGGTTTAATTCCGATTATGTAGAAAGGAAACAATTATAGGGCTATGTAGTAGAAACAGTACCACGCATTGTAACTAAGTTATGCTGTGTATGCCTACACCATTGTAACTTTTTGAAATAATGAGTATACTATTTGCCTTATTGCTTTTTGAAATACGGTATCTTAGTGCATACTTCATAGACCTCAAAGCCCTTTGGGTATTTAAGAAAGTTGGCTAGATAAAAGCCTGCTTCAGATGCCTTTTTACTTTCCTAGATTTGGATTTCCTAAATTCAAACAGTTCTCTGTTTACAGACTCCTACTAGAGCAGCTATGTGATTCTGTGCCTTTAGACTCTATTTTTCCTTTTCTAGTAAGTCACATTTTTATGATTGAATGAATGAAGGGTTGATGCCTATGAGGGGAACTGATGATAAAACCTCACATTGACTGGAAAAAAATCAGCTGCCATCCATTTGCGTAGCAAGTACTTTCTTATGACAGATGTTGGCTCAAAAGGGAGAACTTAAATTTGTTCACACCTTCCCTGAAAATGGACACTACTTCTTACATGTACTAGGATGTTAAGCACGTGTACAAAAATACACCACTTAATTCCCTTTCTGAAATAAATAATACAGTGAGGGTTGGTTTTTTTGTGTACAGCATTACTGTGAGTGGAAATTTGAAGAGCTAGCCTAATAAAAATTGCATATATCAAGGGGATATTAATGCAAGCTATGTAGCTGCAACATTTTTTTTAAGTTTCAAATTATTTGCTCTTTGTTTGGTTGGTGATTCAGTTTGACTTCAGAACCGCATCTACATTGCCAGTTGTCTGAGTCAAAACTCCACTGTGATTCATCAGTTTACTAAGTTAAAAGTTTTCAGGGATGTTCAGTAATATAAATGAAGTATTGTCTGAACTGACTTGGAAAACTGGTGGCATTTTTATGTTTGTAACACTCAAAAATTAACAATTGTCTTAATTTTTGTATAAATATTTTTGACAAGCAGGGTGCATTTATATATATGTAAACACTATCTTTAAAAGGGGTTTATGGCTTATTTCCCTTGAATTAAGTTTGAAGTCTGTATTTCTTACCTATTGGTTTCCTCTTTATAGGTCAGTACAAAAGAGAATTTTCATTTATCCTATCTTTTTTCTCCTAAACAAAAATAACAAAATCTTACAAGGAAGCAAAATGTTTACTTTTTGAATTGAATTAATTGAATTAATAAAAAATACCTTAAACAAGTGAAAGCCTGGAAAAGGAAGTTGAGCAACAATTACAGTTAAGTACAAATCATTCCTCACCTGTGCAGCAGAAATGTGCAGTTCTTTCACTCAATCATGTGAGTTCTTTAGTTTAATCCCACACCTCTGTTTTAGAGGAATAAATGTAAGAATGTAGTTTTGGTTCTAAAGTTCATCCCCGGATGTTTAGAGATGGCTGTTTTGTGCAAGTTGTGTTTGGCAGTGCTTCTAGTACATGCACAAAACAGTAAAATCCAGAATAATGAAGAGGGAGAAGTGAGTATTTGTAAAGGAAAGGACAATCAGTGGGGAAAGACTCTATTTCCAGCCTATTGAAACAATTCTGCAAACAATGTTGACCATAAAATAAGGACCACAGTCATAGGGCTGACTTGCTCTTTAACTTCCTCACAATGTCTAGTTCTGCATTCAAAACTCACGACTTCCCTTAACAGCTCTTCCCAGCAGTACTCCCACTTTCCCATATATCATTTCATTATGTGTCAGAGTGAAGAGCTAGGTTTGAGCTGAGTTCCATGGCTTATGTTTGATTAAGCCAGATGCTATTTCATTAAATTTCTGTACAGTAATTAGATCAGACTACAATCACATTGATTCTTCATGGAGGTATTAAGACCTGTTCAGAAACTGATCTTGGTCCAGTTGAAGTATTTTAGGAGGTTAGTGTTAATGACATGTCCAGGAGAAAATTGAGTTGTGATATGTATTCATACAACATTATCAGACAGGTACAATTTTCCCTAATAAACTGTCATGGCCTTCACCTTACTTTCTCATTTGTGAATTTTTTTGGGCAGGGTAAAGTGGGTGTACTAATTGGTTAAATGTGATGTACCAGAAAACCTTGACTGGAATCCTGGTTTAAATTATTGCAGCAATCAGAAAGGTTCAAGTCTATATCTATATTAGCATCTTCCTCTTTTCCTCACTCATTAAACTGTCTGATAAGTGGAGCACAAAGAGTTACAGTAAATGGTGTTGTATCAGGCTCATGACTGGTCTCCAGTGGAGTTCCACAGAGCTCCATCTTATGCCCTCTGCCCTTCAGTGTCTTCATAAACCACTTGCACACAGGATTTGAAGGTATACTAAGTTCAATGATGAGACTATGTTGGGAGTAACTGTTGGAGTAACTTCCCTTAAAGGCAGAGAAGCCCCACAGAGAGAAATGGACAAATGAGAGGTATAGGCAATCATCAACCAAATGAAGTTCAACAAAGGCAAGTGCTAGATTCTGCACCTGGGATGCACCAACCTTAGATGTATGGACTGACTGGGGAATGAGAGGCTGGAAAGAACTGCCATGGAAAGGGACCTGGGGGTCCTGGTCGATGGCAAGTTGAACATGAGCCAGCAGTGCCCTGGCAGCCAGGAGGGACAGCCCTGTCCTGGGGGGCATCAGGCACAGCATCGCCAGCCAGGCAAAGGAGGGGATTGTCCCACTCTGCTCTGCACTGGGGTGGCCTCACCTCAAGTCCTGGGGGCAGTTTTGGGTGCCACAGTATAAGAAAGACAATAAACAATTAGAGAGCATGCAAAGGAGGGCAACAAAGATGTCAAGGATCTGGAGGGGAAGCCATATGAGGAGCAGCTGAGATCACTTGGTCTGTTCAACCTGGAGGAGACTGAGGGGAGACCTCATTGCAGTTACAACTTCTTTGTGAGGGGAAGAGGAAGGGCAGGCACTGATCTCTTCTCTGGGGTGACAGGGACAGGACCCAAGGGAATGGCCTGAACTGTGAGGGGCGGTTTGGTTTGGATATTAGGAAAAAGGTTCTTCTCCCAGAGGGTGGTTGGGCACTGGAACAGGCTCCGCAGGGAAGTGATCACAGCACCAAGCCAGACACAGTTCAAGAAGTGTTTGGTTAACACTCTCAGATACATGGTGTGACTCTTGGGATTTCCTGTGCAGGGCCAGGAGTTGGACTCGATGATCCTGATGAGTCTCTTCCAGCTCAGCATATTCTGTGGTTTTATGATGTAGGGAGCCTGAACTCTATTAATGCTTACTGCACTATACAAGAACTACAGTATTAATTTTATTGGAACAAGTGTGACATTGACCACTTGTGACTGACTGACTGCTGAGCAGTGTGGTCTGGGGTCTGAACGTACTGATAATGTGAATGTATATTGTGTGGGACTATGGAAGCACCATAGGAAATCTAACAAATAATTATGAAAGAAAGCAAATTTGCTGTTTTTATGCTCTGAAAGCATAATTTTAAACACCTTCTTTTCATGTGATTCATGTAATTTGGTTTTGATGCATCATAATTTTTGCATTGATAAGTAGTAAGTACATGGTATGGTTCTTGGGGTTGACTGCAAGAAGATCCTCTGAGATACTGGTTTTTGTTGAAGTGCTGAGTCCTATGAAAACTGTGGAATGAATACATCAGGGGAATGTATCTACTTAGAATCACCAGCAAGTGGAGTGTGAATAATGGTTCTGTTCAAATTGTAGTGTTTCTATTTAGAAATTAGCAGCGTACTAAAATTACTAGATGTCTGTTTCCTATCCCCCTTTTTTTTTTTTTTTTGTGTGTGATACTTGAAGAATACAGTTACCCCTATGATTTTGTGCATATTTTCTAGACTCTCTCTACCTGTTTCAGGGTCCAGTTGCATGGTACACTTGATTTATACATGTTGTAAAACCCAGCTTAGAGAGATCAATAGACAAATTGTGGTGATGAAACATTCAAGACAAGCACCAACAAAACCTGAAAAAATAAACAAACAAGTTGCTGATAAAATTGGTTTGGTTATAAAAAACTTCAATCAGCTGCCTACACTGAAAATACCTACATTACTGGTGAGGCACAGGTATCTTTTTGGTGAATTACAAGATCCAGTTGGCAGTACCTTATTATTTTGCCAGACCTTCACTATTCCAGCTAGCATCTTTCCATGCTCTCATCTGAATTCTTCTAGGAAGTTTAAGTGAGAATTGTTCAGCTATTTCTCAGGAGATCATAAAAAATAAAAACAAAGGGGTTTTTTTGTTTTTTTTTTTTAATCTATAAACAATTTGACTGGAAATCTTTAGTTCTTTCATACTTTGGAGAAAGGTCTTGAAATTTGGCAGACTCATTATCTTTCACAACCTTATATATGCCTTCTGCACTGCCTGTGGAAATTTGTCCATCCATTTCCAAGTTTCCTAAAGTTTCTCCAGGCCCTGCTGTGCCAAATTTTGACAAATAAATTTTCTGTAACTACCCTTTGCTACAGGCAATCTTGAGTCTAACCTCAGCAATGGCTAAGAGGCTCAGAGACTCTCTGTAATTCTCTTTTTCCTTCATTCAGAGGGGGCTGAACCCCTCAGACCAAAAGTTGAGTGAAGAAGCTGTTGGTAGATGCTGGCAAGCCCTTTAAGCCTGGCCATGGGAGGAGAGGAGCAGAACTCTGGAACACGTTTGATATTGTGCCTGGAAGCTACAACACGGTGGATGTCAGAAATGGTTGAAGAGGAATGGAAAGATAAGAAAATGGTGACGACAGAAAGCCCTCGGACTACAAAAGCCTGTTCCTCCAGTCCCTAATTATACCTTGGGCTTCCAAAGCATCCGGGGCCTTCTGCTGTTTCTAAACAGCCATAATGGGCAGGGTGACTTTAGTTCTGCTGGTGGGTGAGCACAGCAACATTTTGTTTCCACCATTAGAAGTTACTTTCTTTGCTCAGTGGTCGATGGTCTCATGGGCAGTTGAAAACTCTGTTGAAGAACTGTAGATTTCAGGGCTGACTGAGATGCCATAATTCAGGCTCTGTCAGGCAGCACAGTGGGTGTGAGTTGTGGCCTCATGTTATGTCATATGCTTTTTTATTGGGAAGAGAAGAGGAGATCAATGTAGGAAATTGTGCACATAAAACCCCCTGTATTAAAGAATACTAAGATTAATAATCTAGTTTAAAAATGAAAACATTAAAAAAAATCAGAATTAAAGTAATCTGTGCAACTTGTACACCAAGGCACATCATGATACATGGTCAATGAAAGTTTAGCACCATTTCCCTGCCTGATTAAATGCTCATGATATAAAGCATTGTCCTAGTCAACTAAGGTGTTTCAGGGAGGGTGTTGCCTGGATAATCCTTACTTCTTTTGTAGCATCAATTGTACTCTGCACTGTAAGAAAGATAGGCAGAGTGAAGATCAAGTACAGGTCTCTGTCAGCCTGCAGAGTGGTGCTCAGTGAACTCACCTCTGTCCCTGTCTCTACCTGGGTTCTGTGCAATGTAAGCCATGTGAGATAAATAATTTGTATGCTTTTTATTTTGTGCAGACTTGAGTTTAAACTCAGGATTTATGCTGAATAAAGTGCTGGGAATTCACAATTTTCACAGAAGGTTATGCACATTCGGCTTTGACTAAAGCAAATGGTTGAAAATGCAAAGTTGTCTGGAAAAAAGCACTCAAGTATTAATTTCTTTAGGTAGACCATCACAAATTAGAGGACATTTGTAATCTATTAACTGCAAAAGGGGAGTAGTAAACCCAGCTCATATTGCTGGAATGCTGCAAATACAAACTCCTTGAAATTAGTTTTTGGGGGTTGATTTAAAAAAAAAATCCCTCCAATTAAAATTAATACTTGGCATTCAGAATGAGATGTGGGTATTATTTAGGACATAAGGGATGGGGCCACATCTAGAGTAGCAGGAATCTCAGTCAGGTACTGTTCGTTCAGTGAATGTAAATATAATGGCCTTCTCAGAAGAATTGTAGAGTGAGCATGTCATTGGGGCACATTTTTGATGTGTATTCACTAGAAAGCTGGATTAGTTACATGGGTTACCTTACTTCTGGAATTTCCTAAGCTTTGCCATGCTGCTTTTGTAATTCAGTAATTTCTCAGTGCAACACAGTGCAGTAATAGTATGTGTTATACACAGAAAAGTAAATTGTGTAAGTAATGTAATTTCAGCATACTTGAAACTCATGCAGTTGGCAGCAGAACTCAGGCATGCCCTGAGTTAATTTAAATACAAATTACTTTTAGATACAGTAAAACTCTTAATTTTCTAAAGTTAAAAGGCATCTCCTGTACTGCCTGACTGATAGACTTGTCACTTGGCAACTCCTTTTAAAACCAAGCACTTAATTTGGTCCCACTTTGAAATCAAGGGGATTTTATTTTTCTTTACTCTGCTGGGAAGAATATCAGGCTCAGTGAGTTGAAATTACATCCCTCTATCAACCCAGCCCAGAGTATTCCCCTCCTGTGCTCATTTACAGTTGAATCTAACATACAGAATTTTGAAGTTGCCCGTCAAAAAGATCATTCGGGCAATTTTAATAAAAACCATGCCCTATTTTGGGGAACATGACATTATAACTTGAAATGATGAATGGAAGGAACATGGTTTTACTGCTTTTGGTTTTAAAGGACATTTCCAAGGAACATGAAAACTTTCTGTGAGAAGGGAAAATAAGGAATTTTTAGTTTCATCTTTTCTCTCTTGAGCCTTTTAACTGGTATTAACAACTTTTTTTTTTATAGACAAAATGCTGCTGCACAGGAGGAACATTACATAAATACACAAAAAGTAGAGCTAGGTGAGGCAGTACAGTATTTTATGTGTAGTGAGTTAGAGCAACTATTTCTCAGAGTTGCTACACCCCAGGCTATTTTGTAAGATCTTCTTTTTTGGGGGAAAAAAAACAACAGTCAGTTCTTTACTTAAATATGAAGGTCGTGAAATAACATTGTAAGAGTATTCTCACGTCCATTTTTAGTCACTAGCCCTCAGGTAAGAGTTGTGGGAGACATTTAGTTCCTTCCTGGCCCTTCAGGTGCACTCGGATCGCTCCCTGTCCTGCAGGAGACTGCCATACCCACCGCGTCTGCCCCAGAGCTTCCGACGGTGTCTGGGGACAGAGCCACAAGACGCAACTCAGCTTCTCAGGCAGTTTCTGGTCTAGTTCAAACACATGAACAATGTTGCAAAATGCATCACTTGCAAAATGAAGAGTTCCCCGGTGGCATCCTGGCAGGGTGCTGCCACATTCGGTACTTTTTGTTTTGTTTTGCTCTGAGAAATGTTGCAGCAAGAAGACTACCCCAATTTTTAAAACAAAGGAATTTAAGACCTTGCTGCTGATTCAATTGCTGTGTCAAATCTGTGCCAGTGCTTATCCATCATGTGTATATTTCACTTCATATAACTGTAAGAAAAATAGAAAAGTTTTTTCAGAACTTAGTAAGTGTTGGGATAATCTTGTTTGCTTACATCCTTGTGCAGGAACTGTGAAGCAACCTTATCAGAGGGAAGGTGCCTGCTGTCAGAGGGTGGTACCAAGTGTATGCTGTGCCCATGGGTAGGTAGCTGCTGTGTAGAAACATAGTCTGTCCAATAGACTAATGCAAACCAGACTGAATGTCCTAATGAAGAATTGCTAGGTGGTGAGAAAAGCATGCCTTCTCAAGATCAATTGCCTTCTCCAGCAGAGTCTTTAATTTAAAAAAATTATTGCATGCACTTTCTTTTCCTTTCCACTATCTCCCTGGGACTCACCTGTGAATAAGCATAGGCAGCTGCTCTCAGACAGCTTGGGCTGCTCCATACACAACATCCATTCAGAAGCTGTGTGCTGAAAGGCAGCTGGATCTGTGCTTTAAGGTAAATAGTGTGGCAAGGTGTCTTTAAGCTGTATTTTGAGTGGCATGAAAGTCAGATGGAAAAATGAAGCTGTGATGATACACATGAAACCCTGACCAAAAACATGGCCAATGCATCATCCTGCAGTGGTGAACAGCTGGAGCTCTTGTCCCATTCTGCCTATCTTTTCTTCCAGGTGGCTGTCAGCAGTGACAGTTCAGACTCTCATGTCTCAAATAGGTAAATTTCTGGCCTCAGCTATCCATACGCCCACAGCACATGCAGTGATGAGGGAATGTGCCTTAGTTCAAGAACTGGTTGCTCACACTGAAAACCATAGTTAGGGAATGTGTTTGGTTGAAGGAGTTGAGCAATATGCATCCCCATGCCTGGGAGTGGGGAGGAAAAAATTTTAACTGCTCACAGTAGTAACCAGATACTGGGCAGACTCTGCACCTTGGAGCATTGCTCAGTGTACCAGTGTGGTAAGAAAAGCCCATCTGGAACTTGTTAAGGCAGGAAGATGAGAAGGAAGAGGGAAGTAATTGTGTCTTTCCTCAGTCCAAGCACAGTCTGTGGAGCTGTGTGTTGACAGCCAATGAAGGAAGCTGAAGGATGCTGCAGGATCCCCTTTGGATCATTCTGAATCATGAATGCCCAAAGGTTGAAGTATCCTGCAGAAGGCAGTTGTGGCTATTTTCTCTTTAGAATCATGATTGCTTGGTCTAAAACACAGAAGCAGCCCTGGCAGGAGGAACCTCTGGCAGTAAATACAGGGCTTCAAAGTCATCTTACAACCTCCCTTGCATTCCACTGTACTCAGAGACAAGGAAAGGAGGATCTGTGGCTCACACTAATCACAGATGCTTGTTTCTGAGATATATGTGCCTGAATCTCTGAGGCCAAAAGAGCTGAGATTCTCTTACACATGGGTGAAGCTACTTCACTGCTATCCAGGACAGTGTGCAGGAGGCAGAGACATTCACACTGGCATCACTCAGGGCTCAGCATTACCTTGTTCTTTAAGAGGACGCACTACAGGTGCCCACCTGCCAAAGAGGATGCTGGGATATGAGTCCCCAGCTTATGAAAACTTCCATCTGAAGCTGTGCAGGAAGGACATAGGCTCTCAGGGAGCTGTGTGCTCACAGCAATGCTCATTCCTTCCACTGACTACTTCTATATGTTCTTTTGCTTCTCTCCCTGGGAACTGTGTATACAAATTGTTCAGGAAGTCAAGTCACCTGATGCAGAAATCTTCTTCATGAGCCAGGCGCCTTAAGCTAGGCTTGCAAGATCTGCATTCCCCGTGGGCCTTAAACAGTTATCTTGGATGGTCAGGAAATTTTGTTCAAATTAGACCTACAGGAGGTTAGCTGAACTATGTTAAAGCCTTATGTTCATGTACTCATTCAGGATTCATGCTGTTTCCATTCAGCTTTATTTTCTCAGATACTGAATCAAAGTAAATCAAATTAAGTTTAATTCTGAACAAGAATGCCCAGTGTTTTCATAGGGAGTTATGCAGCTCTAATACCTAAATTCACACAGGCAACTGACACATGAAAACTAGTCTGAAAGTTTCTGCACAGAAGAGATGCCCAATAATTTGCAATACATTCTAGAATTTATCTGAAACAACTGGACAACTGAAAAATATATCTGAAAAATCTGAACAAGTTTTCTCACTCCTAGCATCTTTACTAAACTGGAATTAGAGGCTAACATTGCTCTAGTCTGGGTCAGATTCCCAGTAGGAGCTGCAGCTGCATATCCACTGGAATCCCCAAATCAGAAAAGGCTCTTTGAGCCTTCATGGTTCTCAGCATTGCTGTGAATACACTACCTCAAGTGTGAGGCATGACATTTTGCCCGTCACACCATACCATGCCATCCCTCTGCTAACAACCCTCCACTGAACCACATTCCCACAAACCGGTCACTATCCCTGCTGACAGAAAGAGAAACTAGCATAACAAAGGAAAACAGGCAAAAATGGGCTGGTGGAGTTAAACTGTCATGCAGGGTCTGTGATCTGTAGCAATTGGTAATGTTATCTACATGTTTGTGCATAGGGTTGACTCAACTTTTTCATTATTATTGGTGCATCAGGCATGTTCTGTCTGAAACAACTCTATTTTTGTATAAATTTGCTTTACATGTATCCTTTCTACATGCACTCTTTAGTGTGACTGGCTGCATTCTTGGAACTTGTATTAAAAATTAATGAAAATTTTTGTCAAGATTTTACCTGTCAGATACTTTTTTGTCTCTTGTGAATAGCTGTCACTGAACTACTGTTTCAGTGGTTGATTTGAACTCTTTCTGGCTCATTTTTAATTCCCGTTCAAATGTTTGTAATTTCATAGTCTGACAATGAGCAGAGCCTAATCTCTATAAGTAAGAAGGGAGATAACCTGGCTGGGTTTCTCCTCTCTATCTCAGGGTCCTGCTGAATGCTAAGCAGGCCAGAGCAGAGGTGTGTCCCAGAAGGTGGTGAAGCCAATTTTTGGGCTGCTACAATGAGCTGCAGAACAAGAATGTTTGGGGCTACAAACAAAGAGGCACTTAGGCATCTAATTCCCAAATTGTATACTTAAAATACCTTTATCAGCCAGTGTTCAATCCTGAACGTGCCTAATTGCTTAACTACCTAAATTTTCATGTTTATATTCTTGGGACTGTTACAGGTGCACTTTGCACCTCTCTCATGGTTACTCAAGTCTTCATAAGGTCAAGTACCTCATTGTGTAAGGTGCATGCAAAATTAACCAGCACGGATTAACCGGACCTTGCTCTACCTGAGTTTCTTGGAGCAGTGATAGGATTGTGAGGGGCTACCCGAAGGAGAACAAGGTCTGTATTAAGTACCTGGTCCCTAAATGCAGTGTCCAGAAACTAAAACCTTAAACTGGGTTCATTTCCTCTGATTGACTCTGCAGGCTTTCCTCTGGTAGGAGAGTTCATGGCTCCAGAGGGCTGAGTCTCAAGACTGACATGCCAAGGGTGAGACCTAACACCTACCAGCTAAGCTGAGAGCTTCTCTCTAGGAATTCAGGGTACAAGGTGCATTTGAACTTACACTCCGCTAAAATGCTGGGTATTTGTTTTGCTTTAAACTGTCTTTCACAGAATCACAGATTTCTTAGGGTTGCAAGGGACCTCAGGAGATCATCTTGTCCAATCCCCCTGCCAAGGCAGGGTCATCAAGATCAGGTGACACAGGAACACATCCACGTGGGTGTTGAATGTCTCCAGAAAGAGAGACTCCAAGACCTCCCTGGTCAGCCTGTTCCATTGTCTACTGCTCTCAATGTAAAGAAGTTCTTCCTCATATTGAGGTGAAACTTCTTGTATTTTAGTTCATGGCCTTTGGTCCTTGTCCTGTCACTGGACACCACTGAAGAGTCTGCCACCCTCCTCTTGGCACCGCCTTTGAGATACTTATACACATTAATGAGATCCCCTCTCAGTCTTTTCTTTTCCAGGTCCAGCTCCCTCAATCTCTCCTCATAAAAGAGATTGTCCAGATCCTTCATCATCTTTGTGACCCTTTGCTGGAACCTCTCCAGTAGCTCCTCATCTTTCTTGAACTGAGGAGCTCAGGACTGGACACAGCACTCCAGATGTGGCCTCACCAGGGCTGAGCAGAGGGGCAGGATCAGCTCCCTCAACCCATTTGCTACAGTCTTCTTGATGCACCCCAGGTTCCCACTGGCCCTCCTGGCCACAAGGACACTCTGCTGGCTCACCGTCAACTTGTCACCCACCAGGATCCCCAGGTCCTTCTTAGCAGAGCAGCTCTTTAGCAGGGCAGACCCAGCCTGTGCTGGTACTTGGGGTTATTCCTCCCCAGGTGCAGGACCCTGCACTTGCTCTTTTTGAACCTCATTAGGTTTCTCTCCACCCAACTCTCCATCCTGTCAAGGTACCACTGAATGGTGCAATATGATAAAACAGCCAGTATTTTAGATATGAATTTGGTGATCCTGCATGGTGCTAGCTCAGGCAGTAAGCACTTCTGAAACCAGTGACAAAGATTCAAGTGTCACAATTATTAGGAAATGAGACTGAATTAGGGTAAAACACAAACCGCAACACAGTCTGCTTTCTCATCTTCTTCAAGATATGTAATTTTTAAGATAGTAGAGAGTTAATTATCAACATGTTTTGAAGTGGACTCTATGCCTGTGTTAGTGCTTGTTGATATGGATGTCACTGAGCCACAGCAGCAGGTATCTGTTTTCAGGTTGGAAGAAAACAAATGATAGCAAACACACTTTCTCAGCTCTTGAGAACATTAATTTATCAACACATGTAAGGAAAGTGGCATCCTTCACTAAAATGAAAATAATTAATTCCTTGACAGCAGAATCTTCCAACTCTGTTTTGTTGCATAATTATTGCCCACACTGCTGGTAGGCAGCAGATACCTACTTTTCCATTGCTGACAACTCCCTGGGGAAAAAAAAAAGAAAACCAAAGAAACGAAACCCACAAAACACATTTATCAAACAAACAAAAGTTTAAATGAGACTATAACATGCTGACGCATCTCTTCACTCAGGTTGTAATTTCATGTTTTAACTAGAATTCTAAACATCATGTCATTACACCCATACCCCCAGTTTAGCACTGAATATTTAGGTAATTTTATTTTTGTTTTCTGCTAATTGTTTTGTGACTGGCAGACTTTGAAGTAGTGTATTTTCTCTCTTACAATACAAGTTGGAAGAGTGCCCAAAGCATATTAGCTCATCAGCCAGCCATTTGTACCTGCTGCTCACTGTCTGCTACTGCTAAATATATGCTAATGATGCTATTTGAGCCTTGGGAGGACTGGGATGAATTTGTAAATTGTGCTCGTGCCCAGAAAATGAATGCTACTTGCAAAGGTGACAAAGAAAGCAGCTGCTTTTCGATGAGATGAATCACGACATTACATATATTACTCTGGGGTAATAAACTATATTTTTAGTCTTGAATTCATTTTTTGGAAATGTGATTATATAGCAGGTGTAGCCTGTGAGAAACCTTTCAAAGATTTCTGAGGTGGAATAAAGAGACAATATTAGATTCGTTGTTTTTTAATGACCTGGTGTTTAAACACATACAAATCTTTTAAAATGGGAGATTTTTAGAGGTCTTTTCACATATTGTGTTGTAATTTAAAAACTTCAGCCTTTAAATATTTTATAAGGCTTTTTTCCCTTTCTTTAAATCACTTTTTAACAACAGTGAGCAATGTTCAGCATGTCTTAATTACTTATGTATAAAATCTATCAAAAGCAATGGACTGATATGAGAGCAAATCAAGCTAATTTGAACTTCCAATGTGCTGTAAAATAATACAGCTTCTGTTAAATATGTTTGGTATGAAAGAACAATTTAAGCCAACTGTAAGTACAGCTGGAGTTGAAATTGTTTAGATACTTTTGAAAGATTATTCAGACATGTAAACAATGGTCTAAAAATTTGCGTTCTACATTTGACAAAGATGCAGATGTGTAGAGGTGGAGATAATTTTGGAAAGCACTGCAGTTCCTCTTTGTTTAGTATTTCTGCAGTGCCAGGACAGGCAATGCCATTGCCCTTCCAAAGTGCTCTTTCATGCACTATCCTATCCCCTCAAACTAAAACAGGAACAGAAGAGACGAAGAGGATCAGCCAGACACACAGAGTGGGTACCCATGTGTGCACCCATGCAGTCAGTGATGGGCATCCCAGGGCATAGACACTGCTCTCCCCTTGCCTGGCTGCAGGTCTCAGCAGCTCGCAGTGCCAGGCAGTGCCACACCCTAGGCTGGGAGGCAGACTGGGATGGGGGAACTCTTGCAGGGGTCTGCAAATGAACCATAGTGTTGTCTAGGCCCAGAACTGGCTACTCACCGAGAGCTGGGCTGACAGCAGGTACAAGATTGCTGTCTCATGGGAAGGCCAGCAAACAGAGCTCTGATTTTTAAACCCTTTTCCCATGTAGTGTCCTAAACATGCTGGATCAGTCAAACTGATGAGACAATATGAAAAAAAGCAAAGTCTTAATAATTTCTGAATAAGTCATAGATTTTTCTTTCATATGCTAAACCACTAGAAATAGGAACTTTTGATTTTGTCCTTTCAAGGGGTGAAACAACGTGTAAGAACTTTAAAATATTTCTATTTAGCCACAAAAAAAACCTTACCAAAAAGCAATGGCCAAAAATACGTGCAGAAGGTGTGACTGAGAAATGCAAATAACATCTAAGGAAGTAAACTTAGGACACGATGTATTTCAGCCCCCAAGACATACCAGACCGTGAGAGCATCATGACAGCATGAATCATCTTAGCCCACAGTAATTCTGGCCATAGGAGCTGCGCTTAACCTCTTACAGACAGCACCAACGTTCACCACATGGGTTTTCACAGAATCACAGAACATGCCAAGTTGAAAGGAACCCAAAAGGATCGAGTCCACCTACTGACCCTGCACAGTACCATCCCCAAGAGTCACACAATGTGCTCAAACAGTGTTGTCCAAACACTTCTTGAAATCTACCAGGCCTGGTGCCATGACCACTTCTCTGGGGAGCCTGTTCCAGTGCCCAACCACCCTCTAGGTGAAGAACCTTTTTCTAATATCCATCCTAAACCTTCCCTGACACAACTTCAGGTCATTCCCTCGGGTCCTGTCACTGGTCACCACAGAGAAGAGATCGGTGCCTGCCCCTCCTCTTCCCCTCATGAGAAATTTTAACTGCAATGAGGCCTCCTCTCAGTTTTCCTTTCTCCAGGCTGAACAGACCTAGTGACCTCAGCCACTCCTAAAACCCAGCAGCTTTAAAAGAAAACCTGAGCTTTCCCAGTCCCTGCACAGACATCATGGCTGGAAGAGGACTCTGTGAAATGTTTTGAGTGCTGTGTGAATGTATTGCTATTAGAGAGTGATTATGGAAACCTAAGTATCTCCAGAGACAACACCACTTTGTAACCTTGTAGCCCTGCAATGCAGCACTGCCTTCCAGCAAGAAGCCACAAGCTCTGCAGGAGCTTTCCAAGACCTCAGGACTGAGAGTTCTCAGGTTTGCTCTGAATGCCTCTTGATTTGCCTGCAGCTCTGTTTTGCTTTGTTTAGCTGTGACAATGGTCCCTCCAGTTACCCAGGCACCGAATTAGACTAATTCCCTCTACGTGTGTTTATCCTTGCATCGCACAATCATGGTTTTCTACAGCCGGTAGTAGCAAGCAGTGATGCTACAATGAATGAGATGTTTAAGACACATCTGACATCTGACGTAGGGCAGAGAAATAGGGGTGTGGTATGATGGCAGAGGATTTGAGAAGCAGAGATACAGAGTGTGTCATGGAGACTTAAAAGGATGAAGTGATAAGAGTTGGGCCACAGGCTTGGCACTGGAGTTGGAGTTGTATATTTTAGAAATATGGATGGATCAGGACAAAAATAATTATACTGCTAACAGAGAGAACAAAGAAATAATATCTAGCACACATAAAAAGTACCATATATAGTAAATACACTTGCACAATGAAGCCATAGACCAGCAAAGAAAAAAAAAAGTATAAAACTCTCCTGAAAAACGTTTAAAAAAATAAATAATCCCAAGTACATATCAGGGAAGGAAGAAGAATCCAATGCCACAACCATCACATGTCTCTTAGTGAGCGACTTCAGGGGCTCCACTGTTGTCCTTTCCAGCAGTCCAGAGTTCCTGAAGGAGAGTGGAAGGGTGAGCATATGTCCAAGGAAAGAGATAGAAACTATTAGATATACGCACGACAGTTATTGCTGCTATTATCGAGGCTTTTTCTGTACATACATGCTCTAACTGCATTATTATTCTCCCTTTTCCTGCAATAACATTTACATTCTCGTAGATTAATTAATGATTCTTGAATTAGACTGTTAAGATTTTTTGTTACAGTAACAATAAATTATTGGCTTTATTTATATATATGTCGTGCTTTTTCATAGTCCACAAAGAATATTTTGAGCATAATGGTGTGTTATTTCCCACACAGAAGGGGAAGTATGTTTATTGGCATCCCAGCAGTGCCTAAGCCAAGGCAGTTCAGCACTCTGAGCTCATTGACCCAGAACTGACACTGTCTGCATGGCTACAATGGAGCTAGCACCCTTTAAAAGAGATTTGACAGGTCATATTTTCAATTTGTAAATTCTTTTGCAGACACTGTTTCCTGAAGAAACAAGATGTTTCCAGTCATGACCCACACTGGAAAACCATGGTTGTTGCTCAGTTTGGGTGAGCCCATCCCTCTTGCTGAGTCCTGCCTGTCTCACGCTGGCCCAGGTCTGTGTCTCTGATCCATCTGGGTCATCCCTAACACTGGCCATTGACCCTGGCCCAAATCAGAGCAAAAGTCACTGGAGAAAAGGACATATTTAACTTCAATCATTTTGGGAGGAAAGCAGACATGATAATAAACGTGTCAATCCCTGTCTATGGGAATGGGAGAACAGAGATTTAACAGCCATGGGAGACACCTGGCCTTGACGTCAGGAGACTATGTGCTTTGACTCATCCCTGGTTCTGCCTCAAGAGTTGTATCTCAGGGTAAAAATATGACTTTCTTACCTGTAAAGGCACCATGCTGAAGTTATGTTGGGGTCACCAAAAGGAAATTTGGACCATGTCTGAAAGACTTGCACCAACATTTGGGAAATTATGTGTTTATGTATTAAATGGAGTTTAATATAGAAAAGTACTACTGTGCAGCCATAAGCATCAGAGGACCAGGGAACAGCTTGAAATGTCAGAGAACACTGGAAAAATCCTTGCAGTTTTGGCAGAAGGAGATGGACGTGGGAAGAGAGGTTTTCATTACAGATACCATCTTATGGTAGTTTTACCAGGAAATAACTGTATATTTATATTTTTAAAGGCAGGTTTCCAGCCTAATAATACTACTACTGCTGTCTGCTGAGAGTTGCTGTGCCTGTGAGAGTCTCACACACTGAGCAACTTGCCATAAAGGAAGAACTGTGCTACCATGCAGAGTGGGGGCTTTACGCAAATGGATAAGCTCGGATTACTGTAAGTATGTGGAAACAAGCATGCACAGATGTAGCAGGCACAGAACCTGGTTGCAATTAAATGACCCTTTGTTTTCTATTGCCTTTTCAGTTGTCTGATGTATCAGGACAATGATTTCAAGTTACAAATGCCTGTGTAGTTATATACACATCCATACCTTCACATTAATTCTCTGTACTTTGACAATAGCCACTCATGCAAAATAAGTAGCATAATAGTTACCACTAGCAGATGTGCACTATTCTGACTACTGTCTGCTCCCAATGAAATGTCCTACAGCATATCCACTGCACAAGTTTTCTATTTGATTTCCTTCAAGTACACATAGTTTAAATCTCATACAGCTTCCTAGATTCAGAATTTAGTTACACCAAGATATATGTTGTCATATGTTCAATACAGAGTGCTTTGAGAAAGTACCAGAATTAACAGGAGTATCTTCAGAGTCTGCATTGAGTGTAGTGGATTTTGATGTGTTTCTCAAAAAAATCCACTTGCCTCGGGATTTGAGGTAAAGGACCAGAATACACACCATCTACCCTGAAAGGTGTAATTTGCATCTATACTGACTTTAGTAAGATTTGCTTTCTGAAGTTCAAGCGCCACACTAAGGCACCTCTTGAACACTTCCAGAGAAGGCAACCACACCTGGACTGGAGGGCAGTTCTATTTGTTCAGGGACACACAACAACAGCATAACAGAGACGCCCTCCCGGGTCTCCACAGGCAAGTGTGTTACCTGCTGCTGGCAACTGCTGGAGCCCGTGAAGGACTCACTCTAACAGTTTATGTAATAACTCTCTTTATTAATATAATAGAAAATTGTGACCATTGTGAAAATCAGTAAGTTTCGAGAGTTGCCAGTGATAGTATCTGGCTGTAAAAATATACTCAAAGCAATACACAGACAAGCTCCAATCACCAATAAAAGTAAGCTCAAGATGATCATTCAGCACGCATGGAGTGCAGTTCTCACCTAATAGGTGTCCCTGTGGGGAAGAAGACAGACTTAGCAGACTTAGCCTTTTGACTGATCCCAGAAGTTATGATGGAGTTTTCTTTTACTTTGCCCCATTTTTAACCTACTTTTATACTGGTTTTGCATTTAAGGGGAGCTTGAATGACTGTACCCATGCATCATGTTCACTGTTAAGAGGTCATACTTTGGAGGTGGGTAACGTCAGTATTACATCTGAGGTAACCTTTGAAATGGAGGCATGCATTTGTGATCACAGCCGTGGTTGCTGGTTCAACAGCAAGAAACCTTTTTTCTCTCCTGATTGACAGCTGCTGTGTGGCTTATCAGCTACAAGATACCATGGAGTTCCCCCTCTTGCAAAGATTTCAACAAGGCCTGGCCACGGTGTCTGCATTCTGCTCCACCTTCTGTTTAGTGCCCCTTAGCATATGTTGTGTGTGGGAAGTCAGGCGTGCTGAGTGCATCCCATCCAGAGAATAGCAACTGCATTTCACCCTGTAATTTCTGTACTGTCATAATTTCTGTTAGAATGCAAATGTGACTTCCAGGTTTTCTCTACTTTTACTCCCAGTCATTTTCCCACACCCCCACTGGTGCAACTAAAGGCCATTTCCTCTTGTCCTTTCACCTGAGATATGGCGGAAGAGAGTGACACCCACCTGGACACAGCCTCCTTTCAGGCAGTTGTAGAGAGTAGTAAGGTCACCCTGAACCTCCTTTTCTCCAGGCTAAACACCCCCAGCTCCCTCAGCTGCTCCTCACAGGACTTGTGTTCCAGACCCTTCACCAGCTCCATTGCCCTTCTCTGGACTCACTCCAGCCCCTCAATGTCTTTCTTGGAGTGAGGGGCCAGAATTGGACACAGCACTTGAGGTGTGGCCTCACCAGTGCTGGGAACAGGGGGACGATCCCTGCCCTGGTCCTGCTGGCCACACTGTGGCTGATCCAGGCCAGGATGCCATTGGCCTTTTTGGCCACCTGGGCACACACTGGCTCATGTTCAGCTGCTGTCACCAGCA
>VZRZ01000586.1:2153767-2200326 GCA_013398175.1 Climacteris rufus
TCTGGGAGGAGAGAGAGGGCTGTGAAGCTTTTGGGAAAGGGGGGGCGGAATGGGAGGATGGCAGAGAAAAGAATGTTTGGGAGATGTTCCTTTGTTTTTGCTCGCTCCTTTTACTCTGTAATAAATTCACTTTATCATTTAAAAGCTCTGACCTTGTCTCAGCCTGATTTTGCTCCTCTGCCAGCATTTCTTATCATGGGTTTAGTAACACAATTCAATTCAGAAAGGGGGAAAAAAGCAGTCTTAGTGGGGCCTTAGCCGTTTTGGCCGGGGCTAAACCACTACACTGTGGCGCTGCCTGGGGTTCTTACAACCCAAGGGCAGGACCCAGCACTACGCCTTGTTGAACCTCACACCATTGGATTTGTCCCATCAATCCAGTCTGTCCAGATCCCTCTGCAGAGCCTTTCTGCCTCCAGCAGATCAACACTTCCACCCAGCCTGGTGTCATCTGCAAACTGACTGAGGGTACACTCAATCGCATTGTCCAGATCTTTGATAGCAACAATAAACAGGACTGGTCCCAATACTGAACCCTGGGGAACACCACTAGTGATGGGCCACCAACTGGGTTTATTTCCATTGACCACCACAAAGTCTCTTCTGTCATGAGTGATATGAATATATTTTTTACTCCTTACAGAAATAACCCTCCAAATCTGCCTTTATTTATGTTCTATTAGTGATTTCTCAACCTGGAGAGGTAGGTAAAGTTATCACTGAATTGCAATTTGTGTTTTAACCAAGAGACACAAAACTGAGATTAAAATGTCTTCTGTCCTTGCAAATTTAATTAAAGGCAGTTGGTGTGAATGGCTTCCATATATTTCTATTAGATCTGAAAGACTCCATCCCAAACCCTGAATTTTAAGGCCCTACTGCAGTTATTGTCATGATGGTCTAAAACAATAAGAGTATCAGTGTTCATAAATGTAGCAACTAACACTTGGAAGAAAGGAAATTGAACAACAATTCATAAAGTTTGGGATGTGAAAAATCTTTGTCAGATGCCTCTTCAGGACATAAATGGGGGAGTTGCATAACCAGAAGTGCATTTTCTTTTCTCCATTTGCATTACTTTGGCAAAAGTTTTCACCTCTTCTTTCCTTGTTTCTCAGAGTGGTTGCACACCTTGTTAATTTTTTCAAAGATGATTACCCAAGAGGTATCCATCAATAAGAAATTTTTTTGTTCCTATTAGGTGTTAAAGTATTTGAACCTCAGCTAAAACAGAGAAGAATTTGTTCTGAATCAAAGACAAGACAAGGAGCTGACACCCCATGATAATACCAGGTAAATCAAAGAATCAAAGAGTATCCTGAGTTGGAAGGTACCCACAAGGATCATTGAACTCCTGACCCTGCACAGGACAACCCCAAGAATCACACCATGTGCCTGGGAGAGTTGTCCAAGTTTTATGTGGGATAGGATACTGTGTTGGAAAGTTGATATGCCATTCCATAAAGATACAGCTGAGATGTATGGTAGTATAAAGAATGTTGTGATGAAAACAGATTATGCCTTACCATTCCACTTCATTGCACTGCTGAGTTAGCCTGGCTTTGAATTCATAGAAGTTTGTACTAGGCAGGTATCTCAGTATATTAAGGAGATATTAAGGAGATGAGAGTTCAATAGTGACCTGTTGCATGTGTGCACATGCAGAACTTCTTTAAAAGCTGCAGTTTCCCAGGGCCAAATACACATCTGAACTATGTTTTGTAGAGTTGAAAGCAGTCCAAAAGACAATTGGGATGCTTCTTCAACAATGCAGAAATCTCAGCATCTGCTCAATGACCCTGATTTTCCTTTCCTGTGAGTCACTGTAAAAAGGGGGCAAGTCTGCTCCTGCAAAGGGAATTGGGTTTGAGGTCAAGTTTGTACGAACTGTCTCCAGTTCCAGCAGCGTAGCTGTAGATGAGCATTATAACTGAATAACTGTTTGCAATTGTAATGGATGATCCTATGTGCTTTGCATTGCAACAGACTCCGTTCGCCACGGATTTTTAATAGGCATCTTAATAGATAAAGTGGAGTTTGGCATTTGGAGCAAGAGAGGGAGGTCCCATTGCAGGCTGAACCCCATGCTCTCCACCTCCTTACCAAAACTAGCGTATGAAAGCTGCCAGACACATTCAATTGCTGATTTACTAAATGAAATGTGTTATTTTTGATACTTCCACCAAGAATGTATACTTCCAGTATTTTTTTCTCTCAATGTAAGTGTTTCTTGGAAAAACCAGTTGTTGTTGTAAATTAAACAAATGCATCAAGACAACCAGATATAGCAGACAAAGACAGAGCCTAAGGTATATCATGCTTTTACTGCAAAGTTTGTTGACAACTAAAATGTGTACTTTTTCATGACTAAATAAAAAGAAAAATGTGAGGTCTTCACTATTATTGCAATCAATCTACTGGAAACATTTTAGTGGAACTTGAATCTTGCAGGGAATAGCAAATATTCCATATAAGCTGGCCAGTTTCCTGCATTAATAGACTGGCTGCTGTCCAAACTGAGTCTCCTCTATGAAAATAGACACTCTTTTAAAGAGATCACTCAACAAATTCTTCATTTTTTAATACTTAAATTTTAGTAATTAAATAAACTGTGTAGTCAAGAAACACCTTCCCAAATCTTTGCACTGTTGATGTTACAATAGCAGATGATATACGAGGGAAAGTTATATTCACAGATACCAGCAATAACTAAACTGAGATCCTGAATGTACAGTTATTTCAGGGAAATTTATATTTTTTGTGTTGGATACTAAAGGGGCTCAAAATTTTAGCCATGAATAAAGGGAAAATCTTGAAGAGTTTTGTTGTTTATGGAATGTGGATTTGACTTTATATTCAAGACTGAGAATTTATGCATGGTTTGGAAAGGGACTGCAGGGGTGGAGGAGGAAAGCAAGGAAAGAAAAAGGACTAAAAGAGATTCAGAGGCAGACATTACTCAAAACCACATTCAAGGACACAGTGATAGTAGGTTAGCTATTAATAGGCTGCTGATTAACTTCATTGCTTCAAAGTGCCTGTTAGGAAATCACATTTTATTCTTGCATGAAGTTTCTTGCTTTCCACAAAGAATGTTTTCCTGAAACTTTTTCCTCACTTTATAATCACTGAAATAAGAAGAAATTAAAATAAAGAAGTAGGAACCTTCCCTTGTTGAGGTAGCTGGCAATGTCTCCAAAACCAAAAATTTTAAGTGATCAGGAACTGAGAATCTGAATCGGATTTTTTCAGATGAAAGTTCCCTAAGCAAACCCCAGTCTGAATGCTTCTTTAATTTTTCACACTTTAAATCTCTAGTAATGCGTTTGAGAATCTCTTAAAATTAAAGGTGCAGAAACATCATAGTGCTCAGCTGTATTGTGCATTAAAGATGGTGCTAGTGGGAATAATTTTCTATAAGGGCAGATAAATTTCTGTACATCTTACATTAGACAATTTTTCGTTTTCTCCCTCATTAGCAAAGCCCAGTTTTTCTAAATTAATGCTGTCAAACACATAGTTGTGTTGTTTTACATAAATCCTGCTCAAAACCTTGAAAGATAGAAATTATGAAAGTGACCTAATATTTACAACTAATTGCAAGCACATTAATGATAGATTTAAAAACCTGGTATTTGTTCTAAAAGTCATAGTGCCAGTACTGAAGTTATTACTAGAAAACTAGATACTTTGGCATGTATTTGTAAGAGACATTACTAAATCAAAACAGCTTTGGCCAAACTTGGACACTGCATTAAATAACTTCCTGATATGGTCAAGTTGGCATCAGAATAAATTTTTTGGCTGGTTCCAGTGTAGCTGGGGGAAATGAAAACTGTATGCTAAAGGCAAAAATGTCTGTCCTTTCAGACAGAGATGCTCTCTTAACTCTTCTTTCCCTGCTCCTTTCCCCATGTAAAGCTGCCACACATCAGGGGGAGCACAAGATGCTCCTCCATAAAGTTGACGTGATCTTTCCACAAAGGGAATGAGCTGATAGCTGTTATGTACTGAAATATGTGGTGTTATGGAGTGATGTGTGTTGCCATGCAGATGGAAAGGCAGCTGTGAGGTGCCAGGACATGCAGCAGTGAAGGAAAGCAGCCAAGCTGGGTCACTGACAGAAAAGAAGTGGGTCAGTGACAATCTGGTTCCAAAGCAGGCAAGTTGGAGTCAAGCAGATGTGCAGGTCAGAATGGAATCTACTGGTCAAAATGGTGCCAGACAGGCAATGTTTCCTTGCTGTCGTCAGCATTCTTCCCCCCATGGGGAGCAGGAGCTGGAATGGGACAGCCTGGTTTGGGGGCAGCACAGTTCTGCAGAGGTGGTGGTGGGTGTCTTTGGCACATCTGCTCACACAATCCAGCTGCCGGGTGCCGGAGTGTTTCCAAACCATTCATAGAGTTGGTCTGAGCTGTTTGAACAGAAGCAGGATGAGTCTGCACGGCCTGAACAAACACATGCTACCACAGTTTTTTATTTCTTTAGCAGAAAATAATTAAATACAAAGAATAGATAATTTATTTTCTTAGGAGCGGTTTCTTAGTTTTAGCAATCAATAAGGGAAATGGATCTGCAGTGTAAGACAAGCCAGTTTTCTGTCTCTGAAACACTCACACTCCAACAAGCCACAAAAGTCTGATACACAGGATGGGTTTGGATCCCAGGTTATGTCCCAAAGAAGTAGAAGCTAAATACAATTTTTTCTGTGTCGGTATGTTACCCCCAGTGCCTTGCACAATAGCTTTAGGAAACTATGACATGCTAAGTGCTAAACTTGGCCAATCAATAAGTTTATTCCAAGTGACATCAATATAGATGAGGTATAGACAGGACTTAACCAAGTCTATCCCATCAGAATGCTAAGAAAAATATACCCTTGCCTAAATGGGGCATGTGCAGAATTCCTTTAAAAGAATAGAAGATTTCATTGAGAAACACTCAAATCCTTGAAAATATCAATGTAGAATAGAAAATGCACTAGAAATCAATACTCTCACAAATGTGTATTGGAAGGACAGAACTATAAGTCCAGGAACAGTGTTGGAACTGATGGACTTGGCAGTACTACGTCAGTGGTTGGACTCAATGATCCTTCCTAAAGTACATTATTCT
The DNA here is from genome assembly GCA_013398175.1 of Climacteris rufus. Taxonomy (NCBI): domain Eukaryota; kingdom Metazoa; phylum Chordata; class Aves; order Passeriformes; family Climacteridae; genus Climacteris; species Climacteris rufus. The sequence continues at coordinate 2,158,883 of VZRZ01000586.1, forward strand.
ATTCTATTCTATTCTATTCTATTCTATTCTATTCTATTCTATTCTATTCTATTCTATTCTAATTATATTCACCAAAACCATCTCAAAAGATCTTTAATATGCCGAGGACATCTGTGGTCAGATACATGGAAAATGTCAAGAGTGTCTTGACACTAACACTTCTGCCAGAGATAAGTGATGGAAGAAGTGAGGAAACCCAGTATATTGCAGCGAGTTCATTTATTTCCAGGCTTGGAATAAACTGGAGCTTTTCATCTTTATGAGTAACTGGCTGCTGGCAACCAGTTTAAAGATGATGGGTCAAGAGTGCCCTAGAATCAAATCTCATATGCAAGTGCAATCTCATTAAAACAGCTCAGCAGACCCAATGTGTATCAGATCGTTTCTACAGAGCAAGGATGAAGGTAGTATTTTCTTGACTCTTCTTTAATGTCTTCAGCATTGATTGCATCCTGCCTGTGGTAGAAAAACAGACTCAGCTGAGCAAAGAGCTATCACAGTACCTCTGAAACCACTAAAATGCCAGCTAGGCTGGCAAGCCTAGCTAACATAACTTCTGGTATGAGAAAGAATCCATCACATAAGCAAAGATGAGGCATGTCACTGCTCAGAGACAGATGGGATCCATTTCTCCACAGACTGTGAAAGCCCTTTTTCAACAATATTTGATTGAGAACACTTAATTGTTAGTGCATCCGACAAGATGGATGGTGACCTAGTAGCAGTCTCCCACTCCATCCCTGCTGCCAGCTCAGCAGGTGAAGTTGCAGCAGGACCACTCTAAGGAGAGAGGGCACATGTGGGTCCAGCTTGCAGAGCTGTGGAGCAACACAGCTGTAGATTGCAGGGCTACTCTCTCCCCCTACATCCAGACACGGAGCAGGATGCTGCTGACTCAGGGATCCAGAAGCTTCTTTGGATGGCTTAGCTGATGTTTGTATTCTAAATCTCTCTGCATCAGCCCATTGCCCACACAGCAAGGCAGCAATAAATGACCATAGTAAAAATGATGAGCCAATAATCCATCCTGTCCCTGTGTCCTGTCTCACAAGTAGAACTGGAGAAAGAACCTGATGGGAGAGCATGGTCACAGGCATGCAGCTGCACATGGCACAGGAACAGACACACTCACCAGTGTGCACTGAGGCTGTCCCAGTGATGGGGTCAATGGGTAATGACATTGCTCCCAGAGTAGACCAAGTTAGTCAAAGATCAGACAAAGCCCTGATCTTCCATCTAATACATAGTCATTTAAAGAGTGTTTCTGTGTGGATTTGGAAATTACTGCAATGAGCTGAATTTTGAGAAAGGACACTGTGAAATGACTCTTTTAGAATACTTTATTGGTCAGGTTTTTATAATAGCACCCAGAAGAGTTATTAAATACAGAACTAAATACAGATTATTCAAAAAGAAGTTTGGCCCGTGATCAATAAAGACTATCAGTTAACTTTAAACAAAGGCTGATTTATGTAATTGTTAGCATGGCTTGTGCAATGCTCCAAACAAATGAATAAAAATTGGCATCCAGCTGCCTTTTAAATCCATGCCCCAGACAGGAGACAGACACAGGGGATTTTGTGATTTGATCATGCAGAAGAATAGTCAGCTTTTGGCAATTGGATGATATGGTGTTGATAATGTGCACTATTTGTTGGATGTTTGAGATGTCCAGGGAGGGAAGAGTTTCCATGTAATTTAGAATATGTATTGAACTGGTATTAGAGAAAATACGTAGGAGAAACAAGACCAGCAAAGAGCACAAACAGAAAAACATCCTGAGAAGGAATCTGGGCTTTCCATTTTAGAGCAGATTAAAAGTGCTTGTGCTCTATCAATTGAGAGTCTGTAGAGAGAGATTGTAAAAGATGTGGAACACAGATTTGTTTCCAACACAGATTTATTTGGAGCCATCCTTATCATATAAAAGGTCTGTAAGCACATTTAGTGTGTAACTTCAGAAACCCCATTACATAAACCCAGATGTGCAGTGCAGTGGTACCCTTCTCCTTTCCAAGGCAGCATTGTTCACCTTGGATAATCCACCACTACACACCTGAGTATCTCTGAAGATTTGATTGCCCTTTGTGGCTACTCTAAGGTACAGCAGTTGTAAAAAGCACTCAGAAAAGCTGCTGCAGCAGTGGCCCCTACAGGGTCTACGCTATCAGCCATCCCCCACTGTGGAAAGGAATGGTGTGTGAGGATGGGAAGTGGGAAAGAGAAGGGGTTTTGTGTGCTTTAAACCACTGCCACTGCAACATCTCTGTAGCAGCAGGGGAGTGATGCACTGCTGCCTGAAATGAAACTTGGAGACCTGGGCAGAAAAAGGTGAGAAAATGCTTGAGCACTTAATGAAAGACATAAGGAATTGGGGCATCTTCAAGGAGTTTGTCTCAATTAATGTAAGGAATTAAGACATTGCATATCTTCCCTTTGAATTCTTCATTAATTGCAATGACCAATGTCCATAGCAATAAGCTGGCAGGTGAGGTAATACAGATGCAAAAATGCGTGTATTTTGAATCATACCTTATAAACACAATCAGATAAGACAATCAGAGAAATTCTGAGTTCAAATTACTTTGGTTACAGAGACTTTCACCTCAGATGGATTTAATTCTCTTCACAGTAGCTTCTGTGGGGCTGTCCTTGGGATTTGTGCTGTAAAGAGTGATGATGATACCGAAATGTTTCAGTTATTGCTGAGCAGTGCTTACACAGTATCAAGGCCTTTTCTGCTCCTCACCCCACCAGTGAAGAGGCTGGGGGGCCACAAGAAGTTGGGAGGGGACACATCCAGGGCAGTTGCTCACAATTGACCACAGGGGTATCCTATCCCATGTACCTTCATGCTCAGCATGACAGGCTGGGGGAAGAAGGAAGAAGGAAGGGATGTTCAGAGTGATGACATTTGTCTTCCCAAGTCACCAGTGTGTGTGTTGGAGCCCTGCTGTCCTGAGGGTAACAGAACACGTTCCTGCCCATGGGAAGCAGTGAATTAATTGTTTTGCTTAGCTCGAGTGTGCAGCTTTTGCCTTCCCTATTAAACTGTCTGTATCTTAACCCAGGAGTTCACTCACTTTCACTTTTCCTGTTCTCTCACACATCCTGTTTGTGGACGGAATGAGCAAGTGGCTGTATGGGTCTGAGTTAACAGCTGGGGTTAAACCATGACATCCTTCTTCACAAGGACTGTCTCAGAAGGGGAGAAAATTGGGTGAGGCCTTATGACACCTCTGTGCCTATCAAAATGTAATTGAGATTGTATCACAAGTCGGACACTCTACAGTGGATGAATCCAAAGAATTTCATGCAGAAGAAAGATAAGTCAAACTGTGTTGAAGCCCCACATGGACTTTGGAAGTATAGAGCTTGACACAGTGTCTATGCTAGAGCAGCTTGTGAAGAATTGTATTCCCTCCCTGCCACATGAGTAGCACTGACAAGATACCTTTTCTTTACTCTGGCATTGGCTTCCCATTCTGACTTTCCTACTTTACACATTTAAGTGAAATTTCCCTCTCAATAGGAAATCAGCAGAAAACTTCTTAGCAGCTGGAAAAAGTAATAAAAGAAGGGCACTAGAAAATTTGAATTTATGGAAGAATAAACTCTCCTTGAATCTACCTGTTAACAAAAACTGAGCTTGCAACAGCCTTCACATCCTGTTCCTGCAACTGAAGTAGGGCACAGATAATACAATAACAGCCAGACAAAGTATGGAAATTCTAGTTCAGAAAAGCGTTTCACATTTTGGAGTTTGACTTTATTTTAGGCTGGATAAAAGCCCAAAAATTCAGATTTCTTCTGAATAAAATTCCAAAGCATTTTCCAGGCTGTTTGGTTTTAATATAATATACTTTTTTGCAAAGTGTTCCAAAACACAATGAAAGTTGAATTGTTTCCATTTTAAACAGTTCCTGTGTACTCTGTTCCCTTTATAAACCCTTTTGTTGCCAATTGCATGTTTCAGAGTGATGTTATTCCATTAAGCAAGCTATAAGCAGATCTTCTGACTCTCCTGTCATTGCTCCAGATTACCCCAAACTGTAATTCTCTGCATTTGGAGGGGGGTGGGGGGGACGTATTAATTCTTACATTTATTGTAATATTTAAGAAGTATCTTTTTTTAGTAAATCTGAGTATAGTGTATTTGAACATTCTGGATGGCTGAAACAGAAACACATAATTTGTATTTCTGCCACACAAAGAAGCTGCTGCCTTGACAGCTCCAGAGGCAGGAGAATGAGAACTGCCACTGGATGCTCCCAGTTGAGCTCAGGGCATCCAGTTCCCAACCAGAAATAAAGGAGCAAATTCCCACCAGAGCCGCAAGAGCTCCACATGGTGCAGAGGCTTTTGGACCCTCTCCATGCCACAGCAGACATCAGTTCCATAGACACTGAGGTGTAATGCTGAACAATGTGCAGCTGGTAGGAATAATTCAAGGGCAATTTAGCAAATTAGGTTAATGATTCACATGAATTCATTCACAGTGGTTGTTGCAGCTGGAGGGCCAGAACAGGGATCCCAGGCCAGCGAACAGCTAAAGTGGGATGGTGCTTTGCAAAGGAATCCACTGACTTCAGAGGGCTCACACAGGCAAGCAGAGATACACGAGCAGCCACGTTTGGCAGGACTTGCATCATGAAAATATCTGTTTCTAGTACAGTGTGGACATCTTCCCACTTGCCAATGTGGTTAGATTTGTGGGTGTTTCATCATTCACACCTTTGAGATTTGGCTTGAGAATAGGAAATAAATTCACCGCTGAAAGTATTTCAAAACTATAAAACAGCTGTTCATCAAATCAAAGCAGGTATATCCCATTTCTAATTAAAATGTGCCTTGCCTTGCCTTTAGATAGGGAATGTTCTAAATGACTAAAGAGCGCAGGTCCAGTACCACCTCCTGTTCCCAGCAGCATGGCCAGCCGAGGCAGGAGCGGCTGATTGCTGGATGCAAACCTTCTGTTACCAGAACATTTCCCCACATTATAATGGTAAGCATGTAATCTACTTAGGGAGCTCAATGATCTCATACAGGATTTTAGATGGGCTGGGCTGTAGAAAGACTATGACCCAGCAAAGTGTTTGCTTTCACTCGTCTGATGGATTACGCGTTCCTGTGAGGTAATCCAGTTTGAGTAAAATCCAGCTGGCTCAAGTCTCTGCCCCACTAATTAATTCAGTTAATATGTAAAATGAGTAAGGTGTGATGGAGTAATGTTAGGAAGACAAAAGAAGAAAAAAAAGAGGTTCAAACCAGTGCTAACAGAACTGCTAAATAACACTCACCCAGTGAGTTTGTGGAACTCACTCACTTTTACAAAATTGCCCAGATTTTAAATAAATGTTTTTCCTGAGAACTTAGACTTTGGCAGGAAAGGGCACCATCTTGTCACTGGTCACATCTGTTCCCACTGCACACCTTAGTAAATGGAAGAAAATTAGTCAGTTTGTAGTAGTTGTTCCCAGAGAGCAGCTGGGCTGTACTGGCTAGCAGGAAGCCCAGGGGCCAGCCCCACTTTTGCTCTGCACAGTCACACTTGTCTGCCCCTCCTAGCAGGGCACACAGGAGGCTGGACCCCCTCCATGCCACAGCAGACATCAGTTCCTTAGACACTGAGGTGTAATGCTGAACAATGTGCAGCTGGTAGGAATTATTCAAGGGCAATTTAGCAATTCAGGCTAATGATTCACACTATACTATCCTGCTGTTTTTCAACCCTGAATGATGTTCTGTTTCCCCCATTACTCTGCAAATCAAAAGTAAGAATAATTTTGCATCATTATTTGTACTGAAGGAAGAGCTATGCTGGGAAGAAACAAATTTTTAAAAATATAAGGTCTCAAGCTTTGGTTTGCAAGCCCACCCCTTTTCAAATCTAAGTTCACTACCTCAGAGAGACAATTCCACAGTATGGCAAGCTGAGCTGGAGGTTGCCTGAAATAACTGAGGTGAATAACTATGTACCTGAACTTCCAGCACCCCTCCAGGGCTTAGGTGTTTGTTCCAGGATTCATTTCTAATTCTGTAATTGCTAAAGAAACAAGAACTCTTCTGAGGTAAAGCATTTCTTGCAGAACTAAGTTTTTATGTGGGGAGATTTGCTTCCAAGCAGCATGTGGGTTGACAACCGGACCTTGCACAGGAAATTTTGCCCTTCCAACAAAGAATTCAGTAGGAGATAAGAAAAATTGTTTTGGCATTCTTATTCTTGAGGTTATTGAATATTTCCCTTTTGAAAAGAGGAAATTTAGAAAAATCAAATTAAATGTATACCAGTATGTTACACATTATACACAGGACTGGAAGGAATTCTAGGTAAGTTTTCCAATGGCTTGGAGGGCAGAGAGGCCCTGCCGAGACACCTTGACTGGTTAGAGGACTGGACAATCACCAACCATATGAAGTTCAACAAGGGAAAGTGTTGGATTCTGCACCTGGGATGGGGCAACCCTGGTTGTACACAGACTGGGGAATGAGAGGCTGGAAAGAACTGCCATGGAAGGGGACCTGGGGATCCTGGTCAATGTCAAGTTGAACTTGAGCTAGCTGTACCCTGGCAGCCAGGAGGGACAACCTGTCCTGGTGGGCATGAGGCCCAGCATCACCAGCTGGGCAAGGGAGGGGATTGTCCTGCTCTGCTCTGCACTGGAGCTGCCTCACCTCAAGTCCTGGGGTCAGTTTTGGGTGCCACAATATAAGAAAGACATTAAACTATCAGGAGTAAGTCCAGAGGAGTGCCATGAGGATGGTGAAGGGTCTGGAAGGGAAATTTTATGGGGAGTGGCTGAGGTCACTTGGCTTGGTCTGCCTGGAGGAGACTGAGGGGAGACCTCATTGCAGTTACAACTTCCTTGTGAGGGGAAGCAAAGTGGCAGACACTGATCATTTCACCCTCATGACCAGTGCCAGGACTCAAGCGAATGGCCTGAAGTTGTGTTAGGGGAGGTTGAGGTTGAATATCTGGAAATAGTTCTTCCCCCACAGAATGGTTGGGAACTGGAAGCAGTCACAGCACCCAGCCTGCCAAAGTTCAAGAAGTGTTTGGACAAGGCTCTCAGTCACATGGTGTGATTCTTGGTGTGTCCTGTATAAGGCCAGGTGATAGAATTGATGGCCCTTGAGGGTCTGTTCCCACACAGCATATTTTATGATTCTAAGACATTTTACTGAATAAGAAATAAGGACAGCACAGTCAGTTGTTACACTTAGTTGAGAACAGTTGCTTGTCTTCAATCAAGTAGCTGCAACCCTTATTCAGTAAGTTCTCCTACTGACTTCCAAAAAGGGAATCCTACAGTTTCTTCTCTGCTGATACTGAAGCAAAGTATAAGTATGTGAGAGCCAGGTCCCTGCTACTGTTACACAGGTATCCAGCTGGACCTGGTGACATTTCACAGGGCCTTTAGCAGGAGACCTGTCTGAATCTGGCTCAGTGGAAGCAGACACAGATTGCTGTCTGTGACTCACACATCCTTACACACATCTTGTGTGATCCACAGGAAAGTGGAAGCTCCCAGGAAAAAAAAACCTTTATCATCAAGTAGAAGTTACAAGATCCAGCCAATGTGTAAGTGAGAAAGAGTATAATCTCCTAGTAATTTTTTTTGAGGTGTGTACTTAAATTCCCATCTTTATTAAGCCAGTTAGGTTATGGATCACAAAATGATGCAGCAGAGCTACATGATGAGGGGTTAACACGACTTGATTAGCATGAATCAGATCTATACTTTCAGGGTAATAGATATTAAGAAAGCATTTGCTGAAGGTAAGGTAACCCAAACCACATGGTTTTTCTCTTACAGACTCCACGTTCATTGCCATTTCCACAAAAATCTGCAGACAAAACCTTATTTTATATTCATGTTTGACCTGCAACAAGAAGAGCTGGGCCCACGTTAAGCCTTGCAAATGATCTTTTGCAACCCAACAAATTCCTAATCTTCTCAGATTTACCAAAGTCATTATTCAAAAATATATTCAAGAAAACATGAGGTTTATCACAGAAGAGCATAGAAAAAAGGAGGCTTCTCTAGGCTGATCATTTTAGTTAAGGAAGAATTGTTAACCATTTCCTTTCTATTAATCTGTGCAAAACCAATGTTTTCTTTTTTAAGCATTCTGTAAGTTGCAAGAAATTTGCTGTTTGCTTTAAATGGTAGAAAGCAGCTTTTAGCACCAAAACAGTGCACAAGTCAAACTCTCACTCTAAATTGAGCAATTGCAAGAGGAGGGGACACCTGTGGGAATTCAGGTACTCATCCCTTGCTGGTAAAGGAGGGACTTGTTCCCAGGGTGTAGCAGGGTCTGATCTAATTAATACCTCTGATATACTTGAATAACTTATTGTTCCCTTGTAAATTATGATCTTTGCTTTCTGGAGACTAGATTCACTGAGGACTGAGATTACTGCATCCTGATATCCATGGTTAGACTTCCTCCCCCTGCTGTTACCAGTCTGGCCCATCTGAATTCACCTTTCCTCCATCACAGCTCCTGGCACAGTCCTACTGCTCTGTGCAGAGCAAATTATACAGCTGCAACTGCCAGCTCAACACCCTAGATTTAGCCTGCCAAGCATACCTGGCAGTGAAGGGAAAACAGCTCTGATTAAAATCAAGTCATCACTCACCTCATCCTGCCTCACTTTCCTCCTTAAATTGTCTCTGCACCAAAGATGACAAAATATTGGCAGGTGGCATGCATAATTCATCAAATTTATTCTTCAGTCCGATTCTGTACATCTACAGTACCAAAATGAAGATAGAACCATAATATATGCTGAAACTATACCGCCTCCACCTAGCCACAACAAAATCACAGTGATTACTTGGTTTTGATTGCCTTGGTTACTCACAAAAATGGGCTCAAACTTGAACAGACCATAATCACATCTACTGCCTACTCTGACTTGTGCCCTTCCAACTGTTCACTTCATGTGATTTCAGAGGACGAAAAAAGACCTTTCACTCTTTATTATTGGTTTGTACAGAGCCATTTACAAGGCACTGGTACAGTCTGAGCAAAAAGAGATTAATTAACAGGCTCAGAACATGGCCATGAACAAAATAGCAGTGTGGTTTTGGAAACGCTGTCAATAAGGAAAAAACACAAGCAATCAAGCAAAACCTTTTCCTGCTGTGAGGCATTTATTCACATTGCAAAAATACCAGGGTCTTGAATTCATTATACAAGATGCTTCCCATTGACAGCCAAACTGAGAAGGCTGTGCTTTCAACTTGATCATGGGGGAGTGAGAGTGACAGAGGTCTTCGGTGGTCCAATCACTCCCATTTATGCCTTGTGTTTTAAGGAGAAATGGATGGAGAACAAAGCACAGCTGAGAGGATTGTCCCAAGATCTAGTAGTCTGCAGAGTCTGTGGAAAAAAGACTGTAACAGCACAGCCAGCACGTGTACCATGAGACTGTACATATCACCACATTTTTTCTGTTTTCTGAATTCCCATGTTGTACTATTAGATTCACACTTAAGAATTTTAAGAAGGGAATATAGGATGTCCTATATAGGTAAATAAGATGTGAATGAAACCCAAAATAAAGGTATTTTTACCACAATACAGATAAAACAATTTTGAAATTCAAATTTTATAGTCCTCAAATCTGTTTTTTTCTACTACAAACACTGAAATAGGTACCTATAAAGACTCTGAACTGGAAACTTCCCTTGTAACTATTCTTTTTAATTGGACATAGGTTTGCTAGAAATAGTATTAAATACCAATAAGAATGAAGAGCAGGGACCCAAGAAGCCTGATATTAATAAATCTCTGCTACATAGTATACATATCTTTGCCTAGATACAGTCTACTGTAAGATAATACCGCTTTGTCCATGTTTTTAATGCCTTAAGAGTGAGACTTGTGCTATTTGCTCACCAAGTTATTTATTACACATCATAATAATTCTTAGCGGTATGGAAAATATTTGTGTGTACCTGCAAAGACTTTCATTTGTTGCAATACTCGATAAAACTTTCCAAGATACAATGTAACTCTGTTACTTCAATAGGAATGTGAGAAAAAGTTACTTAGTAGAGCTTCACAGACTTAAAAAACTTCAAAAGAATACTTGGAGTTGAAGACAAAAAAGGTGAAAAGTACAATATATCATTAACTATAAGAATCCTATGTTTTATTAAAATGACCTTCCAAAGAGATTAAAAGATTGATCTAAAAGCCAATATAACTAATATCAAAGTAATATTACTGGTTCATAATTAAGGAAAGAACTGGCATACTCAGTAGATTCACATTCAGCCAGGCAATACCAGCATGCTGTGTCACTTCCCTTTAGTAACAGCCTCATTACTCTCTTCACCGGTTAGTTACACAAAAAACCCCTCCCATCTTCCATACAAAAGAAGCCAACTCTAAAGATAGACTTGGCATGAGACTTGGCTATCTTTAGATATCTAAAGATAGGCTTTTTTTTTTTTTTTTNAATTTTTATTTTCTATTGTAGTTCTGGGTAAGGTCTGACTTATCACATCAAGTATATGAACTTTTTTTGTTATTGAAAGAACTCTTAACTCCTTGTTTGCCTCCTCCATCATATTTACTAAACCTTCATGAATAATAGATGTTCAGTAAAAAAAATTGTGTGTGTGACTAACTTGGCTGAAAGCATCTGTATAGTAATCTTACTAGACATACTAAAAGGTTTAGATAATTGCAGAGTTGGCTTGAGATTGAGAACTAAAAAATTAGTCATAGATTTATGAAAATACTCCACCACCCTTAGGGAAAACACAGAAAAAGCACATGATTTTTCTTTAAAAGATTTTCTATCCCTGCCCTTTTCTTACACAAGACTACATTGTTTTTAGTGTCAGGACTAGTCTTCTTAGTTCCTATACCGTATATTTTTTCCTGAATATCATTCATTATTTCCCTTGTGACCTTGATCTTTCTGGACCTGGCATTTCATGTCCTTTTCAGTCCATCATTCCTGTGTACATTATATCCATGGCAGTTCTTCAGTTTATGACCTTCAGGTATGAGCTGAAGGGCAGCCTCAAGTCAACTTCAGTCCCCCAGGTATTAATTTATTAAAATATGTGCTTGCAAGTTAAAACTGTCAAAACCTTCTGAACATTTTACTGGAGAAAATTTGGCAAAGAGTAGTAGCAGTGCAACTTGCTGCTGCTTCCGGGTACAAGGACTGCCCCTTGCACAAGTTGCCCCTTTCACTTGTGGACACAACTCTTTGCAGCTGGCCACAGAAGCAGAGCCTGAGCTGGGGCAAGGAAGCCCTGCAGGACAGCATGCACTGCCTAGCACAGCAGACAAGATGTGGCTGCTCTTCATTCCCTCTTCAAGGACCTCACATTTACAATGACTTCTTTTACACTGAAGTTGAAAGTGGTGGTCATGGGGAGAAATTCTGTCACAAGGAGAGAGAGAGAGAGAGAAAAAACCCACCAGAAGGTATGACTAACACCAATTTAAAAGTATAAGATACATACAATATTTTTATTTTGTATATATATAATTTTCATAAGCACAATTAAATGGGGTGGGTGTTTTTTCACTTCAGCGTCTAACAGGCTTATGCATAAGACAGCAAACATCCTTATCTCTCAAACAGGTTAAAAATATTGTAGACTTACTTTTTGAGAGTGTTTTCTATAAGCAACAGCTGAGACTAGTAGACATCACTGGCAGTCATCCTGTCCAATCCCTTGTTCTAGGCAGGGTCACATTGAGTATGTTGCCCAGTGCCCTGTCCAGCCAGGCTTTGACTATCTCCAAAAATGGAGACTCCACAACCTCTCTCAGCAACTTGTTACAGTGTTTGACCACCTTCAGGTTAAAAGAGTTATTTTCTTGTGTTTAAATGGAAATTCATGTATTTCAGTTCCTGCCTGTTCCCACTTGTCTTTTACTGAACGGCACTGAGAAGAGCCTAGCTCCATCTTCTTGATTCTCTGATCAGATTTTTATACACATTCACAAAATCCCTCTTGAGTCTTCTCCAGACTGAATAGCCCCAGCTCTGTCAGCCTTGCCCTGTTCATCAGATGTTCTAATTTTTTCAGAGCATTATCAGAGCATTTTCATAATAACTTTCATGGCCCTTTGCTGGACTCCTTCCTGTATGTAGGTGCATGTTTTTCTTGTACTCAGCGGCTCCAAGGTAGTCACAGAACTCCAGATGTGACCTCTTAGGAAATTCTGGCTTGCAGTTCCAGGTCTCATGAATAGGTCAGTCTGAATGGAAGGATACAAATTTTGTGTTATTAAACTGATTTTAAGCATCAGAACTGCAAAAACAAACCACATACACCCTTGGACATTGTCAGAAAAAGAGTCTAAGGCTCTGCCTATCTGCCAAATGCAAGCGGGCCAGGCGTCAGTCTGAGCCTGATCTGGCAGTGTGATTGACTGTGCTGATTAACTGCTGGCTCACAGGCTGGCTCTGCTCAGGGCTCCTCTAGCCAGCTCCCTCCAAACCAGGGTTTGATGAGCAGGGAGATGGCTGACTGCAAGCACCACTCCCAAAAGACAAGCAAAACAGGACCTGAGAGACAGCAAACAAACTTGTCGGCTCTTCAGCAGGGAGCTCTATTGTTCAAGCACCATTGACATTACAATGCACAGCACTGCTGGAATATTTGTTCACATCCAGTCTTTGCCAGTTTCACTTTGGAAGCAGAGGGGAAACTTATAAACAGATAAAATGATGCTATGAAATCTGATATGAGCTGTCAAACACACCTTTCAAGGAAGGAGTAAAGATGCTTGTGCTTCTTAGTCTAGATATGGCTATGGTAACTCACAACTAATATCTTACCATCTACTCAACGAAATTAAATTTTTATTAATTGCTAATTACTAATGACTGGTTTATAGCTGACAATATTTATTCTCAAAGGAAAATTGAAATTAGATTCATCATTATTCCTTTTTATATGCCTGTGCATTTACCCAGATGTTTAGGGTAAAGTGATCTAGATATGAGATATTTTTAGAACAATGTGTCTCAAGAATGTTAGACAGGGATGGCATGTAGCTTCTAAAAGATCCTTCACCCAGCTCTTGATTTTTCAGTATGTTGTTTGTGGCAGTGGGCAGCAATAAAGACACGGCACACAGCTTGGTCTGCAGAGAGCCGAGAGCCAGCGAGTGAGCCCCGTTTATTGTCCTATTCCCATCTTATATAGTAGGAACCCAGGTAGATGATTTGCTAAGATCCAACCACCCCCCAGTATGGTTGGCTGGGTTCTACACTGCCCAATTCAAAACATATCATACCTGGACTCACAACAACAGGTGCTTTATCTTGTTGTTTCTCATACCTCCCATGGGAAAGAGGGACATTCACACAAGCAGCCCCAGGCAGCAGCTTCGGGCTACTACATTGTTTAATACTGAGAGGCTGGAATCAAAATAATGCTATTGTAACTATACCCACAAGATAGATTTCCAAATTCAATTTTCTCAACATGCTTTCAGACAGTAGTTCAGTTCAGGTTATCACATTCTGGTTATCACATCCCATGCCCCCAAAACCATTGATTTCTACCATTTAGGAAGGCTGGGAGAAATGTTAACAGCATCAAGACTGCAAAAACAGCAGCTATAAAGTGAATTAAACAGGGAGCATTCTGATGAACATGAATGTTGGTGAGGAAGGGAAGTCAGAAAACTTTCTCCTGATCCCTGAAGGGAGGGAGGTGATATTTTTGTAACTAAAAACCACAGCTTACAGAACTGCCATTTCTTTTAAGCCAACTGCTGTATGAGTCAACATTTTGAAGGCTCAAGTTTCAAACAGTACCAGTGTTAGCAAGCTCTTATCCAAAGCAGCAGTGATTATGAATTTTCAAAGAGTCAGAACACAGATTCAATACAGAGAAACACTTTAGTGGCATTTGAAAGGAAGTTTGGGACCTCACATGCATCTTCCATGTAGAAAAACCAGGAAGGGCAGTGCTACTCAACTTGGCAGTTTTCAAGATAACAAGTACATTCTAAGTAGAGATTGCCATGAATAAACATCTTTTCTACATAAATAGATGAATAAACATCTATAGGAGCAACTACTTACCACCCCAGTAGCCAGCAGATTGATTGAATCAATCTTTCTGTATTGTACCTCCTCCCTTTCACAGGAGACAGGAGGGCACCATTCAAACCTGCAGTATTTCACTTCCCTTTTTCCTTGTTTGCATTCCTGAATGCAATTGCAAGTTCCTGCTCTAAATATGTTCAATCCAAGCAGCAAGCACTAAGGACACATCATTGTCATCCTGTGGATAGGCAGTCAAACAACTCACACATCAAACAGTCCTCTCAAAACCATGGTGTTTTAATCATCTCCAATTAAAGAATCATGAAGAGGAGGAGGCATGGGCCTCCTTCCCACAAAGAGAAAGGTCACTCTGTGAAACTGTGCCTGTTGCATCACTTGGGCAACAAGAATCAAAAATGTGAGTGAGTCCAGCTATCAGACGTTCAATTTTCATTCAGAAGGAAAATTCCCTGGATTGTCTGCATTCATAAGCAACAGTATTTTAGAAATCATAGAATGTTAAGAGTTCAAAGGGACCTTAAAGATCATCTAGCCCCAATTCCCTTTGCCATGGGCAGGGACACTTCCCACTAGACCGTGTTGCTCAAGGCCTAATCCAGCCTGGCTTTGGACATTGCCAGGGATTGGGCATCCACAAATTCTCTGGGCAACCTCTGCCAGTGTTTCACCACCCTCACAGTAAGAATTTCTTCCTATATTTAGCCTGAACTTCCCAACTTTCAATTTGTGCTCATTGCTCCATGTTCTATCATGAAATGACCTAAAACCCAGGAAAACACTCAGGCAAGGAGACAAGCATGGGCATTGCATGGTGTTAAAAATGAACAGTCAGGTGGCTCATGGAGCTCAGCAAACATGCACTTTTGCAGTGAAACTTTGCACTAAGTATATCCAGCCAGTAAAAAAGCTCTGATGATTTCATTTGAAACAGGACACAGACACCCACAGCAAGCACATTGCTGAAGTTTATGAGAAATGAAGCATCTGAAGAGCAAGAAATGCCAAGGAAATAGAGAATTTGAGACAAATTTCTGTGGACCAGCAACGAAGAAGGAGGTCTAGGAAACAGAAATAGGAAGTGAAAAATAAAGATGAAGGGGTACAGTGAAAAAGAAGAAAGTTTTCAAGAATGAGAGCTGAAATCCTGCCTTTCATTCAGGCCAGAGGACTTAGGTCGTTGACTCCACCTGAGCCAAGGAGATCACTGAAGGAGCACTGTTAGGAGTGCAGGCAAGATTTGATGTAAAACTGAGAGACAGTGTGTTAAAAGCCCCAAGGAGAGCAAAAGCATTTTAAGACAGAACAAAGTTTAGGTCTGCTGAGATTTTCAGGACCAAGAATATAAAAAGTTATTACTGACTTCATCTATAACCTGCTGTCTTGCTGACACACTAGAGGGAGCTGAGAAAGAAGATCTCTGGAGCCTTTTGTTTTCCTGGGAGCTACACCCAACCAGTGTATGCTAGCACATTGCTACCTAGAATGAACACTTGGGGAAGGCTGTAATTGACTGTTTCTGAAGAGCAGGTGCGTGGTTGCATCAGTGAGGAACAGCCTGAGGAAGCTGTAACTCTGTTGTTGTGCCTGTGTGGTGTCTGGCTGTGCTCTGCTTCGGCACGTTTGCACAAGCACTTACAGAGGTGTGAAGGGGGGATTAGGCTAAGGGTAAAACTGATGGATGTCGTTGGGAGTAACTCCACTGACACTGGTTGGGAGTAACTCCACTGACACTGGTGAAGGCTGGAGTGTCATGAACATTAGCTGTGGCTAATGCACTTGATTTATAGATGATGAAGAGCACTGGCACATTTTTGCGTAGCCACCAATCTGCAGAGGAAGGAGAGAAATTTCAGAAGGATTTTATGCCGAGTAATAAATGTGTTTCACAGATTTACAAGCAACAACAAAAATCAAACAAATCACTGGAAAGCCTGGGTAATGTGGCAGCCTTGAAAAGTTTCTTGTGCGAGCATTTTTATTTCTTTTCTTTCAGTGTAAAACATTATTTCTGCTGAATATTTGCCCTTTACTTTGCTAAGCCAATTTTCTCAAAAAAGAGATGGAGACTTTTCTCTATTTTGCAAATCACTTAACAAGGATTTTTAAAATACTGTAAAAGTATTTTATTCCTTTTCTTTTCTTCCTTGTTTGGGAGGAGAAAAGAAAAATCTAACCAACTACTTGAACTATGTGGAGTAAGATAACATCAGAAGAACGAAGTTAATAATTCATCATATTCCTACACTCCTACAAAGAAGCAAAAAGGACAATGGCTTATAACAAGAAGCCAGAGAGAAATGTAAGCTTGAGCAATAGGAATATCTGATTAGAAAAAACATATGTTCAAAGCATTACATTGATACATTAAGAAGATAATAAGAATAAAAATTACAACAACAAGATAAAAACTGCTCTACAATAACATAAATTATTTACTAGATACACATTATGGGTTTTGTTGGATCCACATTTGTGGTACAGACAATGTAATTTTTACTTCAAAAATTTTATGACACATAACAGATCTGTACTACTTGTCAGAAAGATTACAAGCATTCTTATTGCTTTTGTAATTCTCATGTCAGAATTTGACAACAGATTATTTTCTACTCTATTGATCACAGTATCTTGGATGCATTATGGAAAATTTATTAATTTTTTGAAGTTACTGCGGTTTGGCTAAAAGTAAAAAAGTGGTTTTTTTACAACATCTATAAAACATTTTTCTTTCTATTTAACATAAAGTTTTACTGGAATTTGCACTGAAGGAAAAGTTTGCCAAGCTAAGATAGGTGCTTGGCATATGCTCTGTACATAAAGTGGTGCAGAAAGATTGTTTCTTTTGTGAAGGGTGTAGCTCAAAGAAGAAATTTCAAAAGTTTCAGAAAATCTCAGAGCTTTGTAAAGAACCTGCTATAAACCTTTCCACATCTGACATGACTAAAAATAGCATTTTCCTTTTTCTGCCTGTACTGTACCTTTTGTTCTTGGAGCCTCCTCTGCGCAGACTTTGTCAGACCAGCCCACCAGATGTGCCTTGGTAGGCAGCAGTGGGAGAACCCAAGAGCTACAGCCAGGCTGGGAGCTGGGACAGGATTAACTGAGACAGACTTAACTGGGACAGAGTCGAGAAGAAGGCTTGTGGGGAAAGGAAGCTTCTTGGTGCAGCCTTACTTCTGGGGTGGGCAGGGCTGCAGAGTGGCAGTCTGTGTGATCCAGGAATTAAGGGTCTGGATGAAGTGAGAGTTAATCAAATGACCTGAAAAACACACATTGGACCCAACCTGAGGCAGGGATAGGCCCAATGGGGCATTGCTCATCTCTCATTGGGAGCTTCTTTCTAGCTCTTGGAAGAACAGCAACCTCAGAAAGAGATTTCTCTCAGACTTCCAAGTATTACAACTTAATATAAAACCATTAGAATATTCAGAGTGTCACATCGTTATTGCAAATCCAATGTGCAAACACAATTACAGTAACACAACCGATACAGAGACAATTGTGTCCAAAATCACTAAAAACTATATAGTAAAATAAGAGGCTTTTAAATCCTGGATGAGTAGCTGAAAACAAGTAACCTCACCACCACTCCCCCTCTTCCCACCCATGATGACAGTGCAATGTCCATTTTTCTTTCTGTTCTTGGTCCAACAACTTCCAGCAGTCTGCTGGCTTTCTAATAATCTGCACCTCTCCTGGTTCTTGAGGAGGCCTACTTGTTCTGTGGGCATCTCTGAGGCTTGACTCTGCCTTGCTGTGATGCGAAGAGACCTCTGCCACTGCTGCCTGGCCTCCCCCAGCTGGGTATGCCAAGGCTCAGTGCATGCTTTGCTTCCTCCCCATGATTTTATCTGACTTCAGAAGCAGAACTAAAACAGGGCAAACACAGCAGCCAGATGCCCTGCTGGTCAACCACACTCTTTTAATGAAAGTTACCACATATTACACACACACAAAACTAGTTATGATACTTCATTTATTGTGTTTGTCCTGAAGTGTGGTGTATTTCCAATATACCAAGACCCAAAGAAAATTATATGGCTGGAATTAAGCAACCATGACAGCAAAGTCAAAAAAAAAAAAACAAAACCAAAAAAACAATACCAAAACAGACACACCCACTTACTACTCAGAGAATATTTCTTTTAAAAATGGTCACATCATACTGAATTCTTGGTCATAATCTTCAAAGAAGGAGATTTATGCAAGCATCTTGGGAATTAAAATCCCTATAGAAAATTAAGAACTTAATAGAGACATTAAGAACTTAACAGAGACATTAGACCCATTTTGACCTCTCTGATGTTCCCTCCCTGCTGTACAGGGTTCCCTCCCTGTACTGCCCAGGATGCAACTGCACATTTATCTACTCACTTTATCTAACTAAACAGA
Organism: Climacteris rufus; assembly: GCA_013398175.1. Classification (NCBI taxonomy): domain Eukaryota; kingdom Metazoa; phylum Chordata; class Aves; order Passeriformes; family Climacteridae; genus Climacteris; species Climacteris rufus. The sequence goes on from VZRZ01000586.1 coordinate 2,177,343, forward strand.
TATAAAAGCAGTGTTGCAGAACCTGAATTTAGTCTCTGTTTACACACAGCTCAAAAGCCTTTCCTTGTGCCTCCTGGCTGTTTGAGGCTATGGGCCTCTGAGCAGCAGAACTGATGTTGCAGGTTGGTGGTAAGGGAAGGACTTGTTGCACCGTCCCTCGTCCTAGCCCAGGGCTCTGCACTCCTTGGATCCTTCCATAAGTTGACTAACCCAAGCAGGGGAGTTTTGCTTTTTTAAAAAGTATTTAATTTGTTTCTTGGGAAGAACTTGGCACAAGACAGTGGAAGAGACAGAGAAGTGCTATTTGGGCCAGTAGCTGTTGGGTTGCCTTATCCCTGTTCATACTAGCTGCCATAACCTCCTCGTCAGATGAAGGGTATTGTCTCTCTATACAAACTTCAGAGGAGAAACAACAGTGATCAAAATGCTATATAAGAGGCTGTCAATGGTGATTTGAGATCCTCAGTTCAAGTGCAAACTACCCGGAAGATGCTCCTCAGAAATACATGTCTTTAACACAAAAATTTGTAGTGTGCAAGAGGTTGAACTATGTGAGCTCATGGTCCCTTCTGTCATGTTCTGGCCTTTAAAATTGTAGTGAGGCGTGATAAATAAGTAAATAACTTACCATCAGCCCATTGCCAGGATTCAGAGGTTTTTTGGTCAAAAACTTAGAGTGTCCCTCCTCTCCCTATCAAATCTGTTCAACCTGAAAGCAGAGAAAGATTGATCCAGAATTAGGGGCTTATAGAAAAACTTTTAAAAGTCTTTATTCACCAATTTAGATGAGACAAACTGGCAAACTACCTTACAACTATGTTGCAGTCATAAGTTGCTGTGCTAGCACTGCTTTTTATTCTCCCTCTAGCCTAAACATCTTACTGGAAACATTTTAGGTTTAGATATTTCATCAACAGTGGGTAAATAGAGAAGATCTTTGGTCCTGGCAGGGGACCAGGATGAGGTCAGATTTGTACAGTAACAAAAACTGACACAATTTAGAAGATGATTTAACAGTGGCAACTGTGTAACCACTGACAGGGGCTGACTGCATGCAAAGGCAGCTGTACCATAAGAGTCAGGACATTTATTTTCTTGCTCTTTGGCATATTCTTTCTTCAGCTCTGTATGCACCACCATTTCTACAGGAGATTATTTCAGAACAAATGCTTTGACTGGAACTATGTGACTGAAGCTGCTCCATTCAGGACTCAACTGAAAAATACTTTGTACTGTAAGGGACGATGTGAAATCTGACTTCAAATTGTGCTCTACCCAGATACGCACTACAGAAAGAATTCTACAGTTAAACTCTTGTCTCTGTTTTTCTCTGGGTTGTACTGCTTAGGATACTTTCTAGGGTCCACGTCTAAATACACTATTCACAGTTTCAGTAAAAACTCCCACTGTGGCTTGGAAAGAAGTCACTTGCATCCCCTACCTCTGCTGGCCCAACAGGCAAGCACAGTGCTGACATTGCACTTTGCACTTCCTAGAAGCCTTGTGATTTCAGTTTTATTTTTTTCCTTTTTCAGGGTTGGAGATTTTTTTAATTGTTTGGGACACTCCAATCCCTCCTAATCCCCAGTTTCTCTAGGAGCCAAGGTGACCATGCTGTCAGTGGGTATGTATGAGCCTCCAGGCATTTTTAACCAAAGTCCTAGCACGGAACTGAGCCGTGAAGCTGGCAGCAGGCAGAAGTGTGTGACTCACTATGAAAGGACAGGAGCACGAGGGCAGTTTAAAATAGTTTGTTTCTCCCAAGAGTGCTTCTTTCCCTAGGCCAGCTGTGTTTTCAACCTGAAAAAGACGTGTGAGCAGATTTTGTTCAGTTTGTACTCTGTCTTGGCATACTCCATGTTTATTTGCTTCTCCTCTCTCTCTCAGGCTCTGTGTTTTTCTATCCTTTTCCTGGATCTTTCCTTTTCCTTCATTCCCTCTTTCCTTATTACTGTGGCAGTGAGAGTGCCCGTATGCCTAGAGATGTGATCCAGCTGCATCCCAAGCCTATACCTGGACAAGACGCAGTTGTGTCCTCCCTCTTATCCCAGAAGGGAATTATGCTGTGGTCTCTCAGGTGAACCCATGGGGACTCCAGCAAGGATGAGGACTGCAAGGTGTTCTGCATGGAACCTAAGTCCTTGCTGGCCAAAAAGTTAGCTGATTCCAGAGGAAGTGGATTCTCTAAGAATCACTATGGTTGTTCTGAATTAAGTTCCCATAGAGGCAATGTTTGGTAGTCCACCTGTGCTTGAGTTAAATGTTCTGTTTTCTGTTCAATTAATTGGACGTAACTAAAAAAAGAATCCACTGTAAACAAGATTGAGAAACAGTGCCTTAAAGTCTGTTATTGTATTTATAGAGGTCAGTCGAGCATATAGAAATAATGACTGTTTGCTCAGTGCATAATCTCTTTATTCTGGTTTACATCAGCTCTTGACCACATACAATTAAAGAACCTGGCACAACCAAATGCTGAACCTGGCCAGGATCAGATACATGAGCTACACCCAGGCCTCTCCCAGCTTTTGTGTACCTGCTGTTCATGCTGATCTAACTACAAAACATTCAAACTGCAGCACGATCAGGACGAGTGCTTCCTGTGCTGGCTGGGATAAAACCAGGTTAGTCAGCAATATACTTGGCTCAAACCCAGGGAGGTTTTTAGGCAATCTCACTATAAACCCTGACATAGGTGCTAGCCTACAGTGAAGAGCCGGGCTACAGCAAGGTGAAGGACTTTGGAGAAGTAGAGGATGTTAATCCACCAGTAGCTTCCTCTCACCACTGGAGGCAGTCAGTGACTGGTAACTGGCTAGAACCTGGGCAGAGCAAAGACTTGAGGTGGAGAGAGGACATGGTACCTGAAATTTTCAGTCATGATTACACAGGGCACCAAGCACAAAGCACTGGTGAGGTGAAACCTCTGCTTACCTGCATTGCTGTCCTGTGGCTGAACCTGTGAAGGCAGGGCATGCCCCTCTCCTGCTGAACTATGCCACTGCCTGGAGCATGGCCCTGAAAGCCTTCCAGGAGCAGGACAGGCATCAGTGCCTGGGACACACCAATTTTCCTAAAAATGAAGAATGCTAAGAGGAGGAAAAGGGGATACATTTTTTCCTATGTACCGTGTGTTTCACAGCAACGAGCACCCCTGTGATTGTCTGTAGATCAGGCAGGTGGTTTTGTGATTCCTGATGATGTGTTGGTGTGCAGCAGTGCTCTGCTCATCCTTTCCTGGTTTCGTCTTCATTTCTGACACCCTAATAACTTCTTGCTCCCACCTGCCCCCTTCCACCCACAGCAAGGTGTATGCATATGATCCTGGCATGAGAGAGTCCAGGGATCCCTAGAAGAGACTGTGGTGTGTGATACAGACCATATGGGACCCCAGAATGGGCAAGGATAGGACGGGATGTAGACTGAGCCCTGATGTGCAGAAAATGTGCTATGGAGAATGTGGGAAGCCTCCTCCCATCAGGAAGAGAGGAAGTAAAAGGATAAAGGGGGCTGCATACAGGAAGGGGAGGACCATGGCCCTGTAAGGGAAGCAGCATGCACATACAGCTCTGCCTTAGAAGGGGCTGAAGAAGTGGGATTGACCATGCAGCGTGGCTGGAGATAAAATATACTTAGTGATGCCAGGGCTGGAAAACATCTGAGAAAGAGAAGGACTGACTGGGACTTCTACAGCTCCTATGAGAACATGTGATTTCCTTGAAAATCACAACAGGAGGTCTTGCATTATAGGAGATAGCATCAAAGCATGGCAAGGTGGAATGATCCCCACTTGGAGTCCCAAACATGGTCAATGGCCCCTGGCTGAGTGGCCACAGAGCAGCAGGCGCTGAGTAAGAATTGTCCTTGGGGGCCTAGGCCCCAGTCACCTCTCAATCATTACTGGAAATAATTGGAAATGTGCCTCTGTGGGAGGTGAGAGCTGAAGCAGCAGTAATATGCATTGCCTCTTCCTGATTAGTGTCAAATGCCAATGTGAGACCTCACACATTATAGTTTAAGACTGTGGTCTAGGCTCTGCCAACATTCAAGCATGCAGTTAACTTCTGTAGACATGATTCAGGCTCTGGGCCTCTAGTGGGACTTAATCAAGTGCTTAAATTTTGTGAACAGAAAGGGGGTCTCCTGTGTACTGGAAGTTAAAGGTTGTAGGGTTTGGCTGAGGCAGGGCTAACTTCAGAGTAAATCAATGAAATCAGAACTTCCAGGGTTAGAAAAGTAGAGAGAAGGGAGAGAAGAACCAGGCACACACTTTTTATGGATCTTCTCCTTTTCATTCAATCTGTTAATGCTAGCAAAATTTGGGATACTTAAAAAAAAACCAAAAACAAAGCCACTATTGACAACATCGTTTAAGGAATAGCAGAAGACAGGACAGGAGATCACCATTAAGCAACATCCTATCTTGAAAGACAGTGCTCAAGAAGGCAGTCTGTGATATTGATCCTGGCTCTCTTCCCTCACTTCAAAAATGTTATAAATGCTGACATTAAAAGTGCTGTTCTATGATGACAGGGAAAAGAGAATTAGAACGGATTTTTACAGTCCTGTACTTTGAGCAAGTCATGGTGTTGGTCACATAAGCATCCAAACATTTATGTTTTATTTATAAATAAGCCTTTTCCAACACACTTCCTGGTTAAAAGGCAGCATTCAAACCACAGAAATCCTTTGTGTCATGTGTAGTGCTCATTATTCTGGGAAACTCTGAGAGATGTCTATTGTATACTGAATGCTTTGTTTCAAGCTTGCAGAGGTCCTTCTGGGATACTTCCCCACAAGGTTACTGTGGCTGTGTTTAACAAGCACTTGAAACCCAGAGCATGTACTTGTAGTAAAAATGAGAATATGTAGCAGCATGTTAAGTACTATGGAAAACTGCAGCCTGGCCCAATGCTGGGGGAAGGGAATTTCTGTCATTGTCAGCAGGAAACTTCTGCAGGTCTGAAATAATAAGAGGAATAATAGAAATCTAAGTATGATTTAGGAATGTACATACATTTCCATTCCAGTATTGAGTACCTGTAAATAGCTTCATTTCAGAGATTTTTTTTTTTTTGGCAGGTTCCAGAAATACGACTATATGTATTTCAGAATTGGTGGCAAACAGAAGTCAAATACTGCTGGGTTTGGTGTGATGCAAAATTCTGCCTGTTACATAAATTGCAAAGTTATTATTGTGAAAACCAAACCAGTCAGCTTGAGAAAATACCATTTAACATCCCTTGTGACATTAAATTTATGCCCCTTAAGAACAAGAGGAAATATCATGGCATTTTCTAGAGGCTGAGTTTTATAGAGACCTGCTGGATGTAATACCCACAGCAGCCCTGTCCAAGAAAAATCTGATCTTCATTTTAGCATTCATTTAGCAGTTGGTGTGGAAATCACTGAGCCCTTCATACGACCTTTTGTTCTGTCTCCAAACAATAGCCTCACAATGAGGCACTCTAAGCAGAAGTGTCAGTATTTCTTCTGTGGATATCTAGAAATCTGACTGTACAATTTGCTGCATAGCCTCTTACCAGGTTCAGAAAAAGAATCAGTGACTCCACGTGATAATTGTTGTGTCTGCAGCCTTTTATTGACACATTCTAACATTTGTAAAACCAATTACTTTTCCCTCCACTTAGAATTCTCGTTAAAAGTTCGATGATTTAGAGTCCATCACTTTCACAATTCCTACAAATGCATTAACACTGTATTTATAATGTGTTGCATAGGGAAATACAGGACTCTTTCTCAATTGGCAATGGAAACATTTGTCACAGAATAGCAGTGTGATGCTGGCATTAACTTCCTGCAGACGAAGTTACACTTTTCTTGAGATGGAATGAAGGATATTTGCAGCTCTAAGCCCAGAAACCTCAGCTGTGAGTGATGCAGCATTACACTATCCTGATTCTGACCTCAATTATTTGAATAAAATTATGTCTGATTTAAATAATTTTGGATCATCTGGTTCTTGAAGATTTCACATCATGGAAAAACTGACAACAGACTAATTTCTGTAATTTATTTATTTTTCCCTAAGCAAATGGCCTTGCAAACAGTACTGCAAAAGTACCATGCAAACATTGTTCTTTGTCTACTAGATAGAACCAATATTATCAATATTTGAATTCAGACCACACCATCTTTGCTTCCCACTTCTGTTGCACGTATTAGACCTTGAGGTAGACAAGACCATTTGAACCCAAAAAACCTGCAAGAAGAATAGTAAAGTACAGCAGTTTTTATCAAATCTCCCCAGGGAGCATTAGACTAGGTGGAAAGTGAGAGCATCTGTTTCATTAAGGTTGTCTGGTTAAGGACCTTTTCAGTCTATGTTTGATAATATATAAAGAGGGAGTGGTAAACAGAGACAAAAGTGCAAACCTGATAAAGGAGAGATAATGGAGGTCAGTCCAAACTCCAAAAGTCCCCAGTCCCTTATTGATGGGCCACTGAGAATCTCTGACCATAGCAATGGAGAGAGCCAGCCTGGAGTTTGCAGCGGATAAGAATGGGAAAACAGGAGGAACACGAAGATTTGAGAAATTTGAGGTGGTCCCGTGGGACTGTGCAAAATTCATTAAGGAATGTTTATGAACTGGGTATGAGGAAAGAAGGCAGTGGTGACTGGGCACAAAGGAGTACTAAGGGTCACATGTAGAGCAGGGCTGCCAGTGCACTTGTCTGAGCCCTCCTGTTATCCCACAGTCTCTCCTGCCTCTGACTTGCTCCTTTCCTAAGTCCCTCCAACTAATTTCACTCTCTATCCCATGTGCATGAGGGCTGCCAGGACTGTGTGCCAGCTACAGAGGGAGTGTTTTTGTCACAGCTGTTGGAACCAGCTGGGGTGTGGGTGCCTCCTCCTGAGAGAGGGAGGAAGGATCCCAGCACCAGCCCAACAAATGCTGTGTCTTTGCATCTGTGTCTGTGTGAGAGGTTGACTTTTCACTGCCAACACTACAAGGCCAGGATGGACACGACTTTGGGCAACCTGATCTAGTGAAGGGTTCCCTGCCCATGGCAGGGATATTGGAATTAGGTGATCTTTAACATCTCTTGCAATCCAAATGATTCTGTGATTCTGTGATCCTTGGCCCTGCACTGGAGGCCATAGCTGGGGTGTCACTGTTAGGTGTAAGTTCTGACTGAGGTCATTAACCTCTCAATTTGAGGACCAATCTGGAACATCAGCTCTGGCAAACCAGTCACTTCAACATCTTGCCAACACGTCCAAGTTCCTTGAGCCTGATTTCATTCTGTCTTCTGCTACTTCATTGCCATGACTTCTGCTTTTCCACCGAGGTTCATGCACTATTGCTCCTTTCCGCAGTACAATAGCAGATGTTCACATTTTTCTTCTTTTGCTGATGTGTCTATGTGAAGCAAAAAACCCAAATGTTTTTCAACACATTTCTTTGGGGTTTAATTTCCACCACTGCAGAAGATAATGCAAGACACTGTTAGAAAGTTTTGTGCTTTCCAAAAGCCATTCTGTAAGCATGAGATGTTGGGTAACAAGCTGCAGCAAACTTATGAGGATAGTGTTTAGTTTCCTTCTCAATGAACTTTACAGTTGCTGTGTATTTTTGAGCATTACTAAAATCTACATTATAAAAAGGGACTGAGGATATACAGTTTAATTTCTTGTATTCAGCTGTACATCCTTGTGTCTTTAGAGTAGAGATTTCTGTTACTCAGTAAAGAGATCTACCCTCACACGTCATATTGATCATGTTTCTGCTAAATTTTTTTTTATTTTTACTGACTGAGTTTTTACACAGTACAAGAATGAGGCAATGAGTTGATTTAACTGTGTCAGCTATTAACAGAATGAAATCAATGGTGCAAGAGTAGTGGTTACTAACCTAATGCATAGCCAATGTTTGCATCCTAACTTTCCTTCTAACGGTATCCAAGAACACAGCTTCAAATTTGGATGCACTTCAGTTACAGAATTCATATTCTTATTCTCTCTGAAGAACGGCATGCCTGTCCCTTCTAGAAAATGCTTATGATCTCAGAGGAAAAGCTTTAAGATTATAATGGAGAAAAGGACTGACTTCAAAAGGATTTTGTACAGAGTTAGGAAACAACTATTACCCCTCCTTTCCACAATTCTGTGTATGTTTAGTGCTAACTGTAAAATTGTTTCCCCACAGTTTAAAGCTGGATAAAATTCCCAGTGAAATAAGTCAATAAGCACCAGAGTATCAAATCCAAAGCAGTAAAAGTAAATATTATTTCTTCCTGTCCAGGTCAGAGTATTCTACTTTTAAGATAAGCTGCCTAGGACCTTCATTCTTATTCATAAAATTCCCCAAGGAAAACCCTTTCAAGTACACTTTCAGCTATTTAATTCAGAGGGAAACGTCATGCATAGCTTAGAGCTGATGCACATTTCCCTTGCTGGTTTCCTGCAAGTCTCTCAGTTCCTTCAGGGATCTTTCAAGTCTCAGCATATTCTACTCCTGCATCCTTAATCACACAGATAATAAGGAAGAATATTAAATTTTAATATACCTATCTTTATCTGAATGTGAATCTGTCTGAAATGTGAGCATTTTATCACAAATTCCAAGCACTCACTGAAGTGTCTCCTACCCAGCAAAGCACTCACATATATATGCAGGGAAAAGATTTTCTGAAACTGTGTTTGACTGTGGTTAACTAAGGCCTGAAAATTCTTCTGTGGAAAGGTTGTAGTACCAGTGAGTTCAGGTGTCAGATCTGCCTCTAAACAGGTGCCTGTCATAATTTCCAGTTTTTCTGGCTTTTAAACCAAATTCTTAGAGTGCTGCCAGTGCACTACAGCATGTTGTTGTTGGAAGGAGTCCAGCAGCAATTTAGTTTTAACCCTAACAAAAGCAGGAAGCAGGGAACATGGGCACCATATATTCCTAAGACTGCTGAAGCATACTTCCCTACATGTGCTGGTGAAGAGCAGAGCACTATGGCCAACTACATTGATAAGTGACCTTTATGGGGATGATCAGTGTTCTTTGTAACAGGAGCTAAACCCCTTTCTTTTAAAATGTAGACCATTACAATGAATTTGGCCAGTTACTCTTGTAGATTTGTTTCCAGGCTGCATTTGTGTTTAGCATCCCAGCACTGAATTTTTACCCCTTTGCCTTCCTGGCATGTAAATGGAATCTGTTTCATTGCTTTCGCTGATTAGATAAAATAGACTGTAATGAACATTATGAAGCTAAAGGCTATTTGTCAGAGCTGGTTGAAATCTTTCCAATGAATATTTCAACAGGGTTTAATCTAAGATCCCCTTTCACAAAATATTCACAAACAATGTAATTCTTCAAAAGGATTTATTGTGTAAATATTCTAGGAAAAAAATCCTTAAAGATTAGGAATAAAAGTCTGATATCTTGCTTTTTCTTGATTTCTTTTGGTTTTTTTCTCTCTCTTTCCAATTCAATTTCCTCCCTATTCCTGCTAGAAAATATGTTTCAAATATGTGACATCTTAACTGCTTATTACTGAACGTAAAAAAAGCACAAAAAGCAGTTTCTGAATTGAAGTTGACAAAAAAGACTGAAAACTATTCTGCCATATTATCGCTGGCTCCAGGGGCCTGCTCGAGGCCACTCAGCGATAGTCTGGGAGTGACCCTGGTGGAGCGGGGGCTGCAGATCGCAGTGACCCCAGACAAAGGGTTTCCTCCAGCAGCTCTGTTAGTGCTGGCTCCTCTGGAGGCGAGAGAGCCCCAAGGCGATGTCGTAGGTGCAGGCAAGAGTAAAGGTTCAAGAGAAGGGCCTTGGTGTGAAGTCCAGCTCTTTATTCCTGGGGAAAGTGGCAGGCAAGGCAGGAAAGGGTCCAGGGATCCAGGAGAGGCAGCACAAGGATCAGGAAGAGCTGAACACGTCCAGGGACCAAAGGCAAAGGAATGGAGTGCAGAGGGATATTTATAGGGATACAAACAGGGGAAACTAACCCAACAGGGGTACAGAGATTTACATGTAACCAATGGCTAACAGAACCAAAACGAAGTTTCCAGAACTTAACCTTTTACAGAACATGAAGTCATATCCTAACTAACCAATGAACTGTAACATGTAAAATAAAACTGAAAGGGATGCTGGGGATGAACCAAAAGCTCACCCTAACCACAAGTGTGGCTCAAGCAGTGGCAGGCTCAGGCTGGTCCCACCAGTCTTGAGGTTTTTGTGTTGTGGCTGCTGCTACACACACTGCCACACCATATAGTTTACCTTCTTTTCTTATTTCTTTGTGCCTCAAGGGAAAAAAAAATATTTCAAATCCAAGCTGCATTTTCTCCTCAAAACAGTAACACTAAGATAGTGTAAAAACATGATTCTTTTTGTCGTAAAGAAATACAATATTCACAGAGTTTTGAAGAAAATAAGGGATTCACACACAGAAAAGGATATCCTTCTGCTGTTCACTGCAACTCACAAATTTTCTGCACAGAGGAGGCTTTGCATGAGAGCAAGCCCTGCTTTTCAAAGACACAGGGTTATACTCAAGCCTCTGCCTGGATCCTTGCCTCCATCTGTTGGCTTCAGTTGAATACTCAAAGTCACATTTAAGTCTAAAAAAAGTTCAAATATTCTAGCTAGCCTAATGCCAATGCAAGGAAATCTCTGAAAGTGTGAGTTTTTATCAGCTGCGTCTTAACAGTTTCCAAGGAGAGAAGTTTCATGGCTTTTCTGGGAATATGTTTCAGTGCTTAATCACTCTCATCATGAGGATTTCTTTTTCCTTTAAATCCAATTGCTGTTTGTATATGTGTCTTTTGCCCATTGTCCTCTGGCTGTGCACTTCTGAGAAGGTCAGAGGTTGGTCTTTTCTGTAACTTCACTTTTTCTAGGATTATAACAGAGCTTTGTTTTCTTCAGTATGAGTATTGAAAGAAAAATTCTCTTCAATATGTACACTTTTATACACTAATATTCTTCAGACATTGAAGAATACAATTTTGTCTGTTTCATGAGTAATCCCAGCTTTTAATTCATTGAAAAGTTTCTTCTATAAAGTTTTCTTGAGTCTTCATTACAAAGAAAATACTTTCTGAGTACAGTTTTTTATTTCACTTCTTTTTCTCTTGCCTTTTGCATTTATCTGAAATGCACAGGGTGAGCTGCAATTCTCTTGTAATGCTGAATATTGCTTGGCTCCAGTTAAAGCTTTTAATAAACTTGTTTTTCCATTTTGATAACTAGGGACAATTTTTCTGCTTTGTTATCTTGGCTCATATTTTTTTTGCCAAGGAATGTGTTTTTTTTCATTGCCTATTCTACGTTCAGCACTTGAAGTAGGCAAAAAGTGGCATGGCTTAATCACTGAACACAGACTGCTGTCCACAGCTTCTCTGTACCTTTAATATCAGTTAGGAAGCCATCTGAAGGATGAGAAATCTGTCCTGGGCTGCTAGTGTACAAGTGGAGGAATCGCCCCTCTAGAAGTGTTTCAAGAGGTCCCTGGATGCAGCACTGGGGTTTAGGGTGATTATGGTGGTGCTGGGTCAGAGGTTGGTCTTGAGTGTCCTTTCTAACCCTGATGATTCTGTGATTCTATGATTAAAAAAGGTATATGTTAGCACAAGTTTTTCCTGTAGGCAAAGTTTTCATTTCAAAGCTCCCTGACAAACTTTCTGCCTGTCACGCTGGCTGTTTCATTGAGTGCCTGTGTCTTCCTTATCCTCCACCTACAAAACAAAAACAGACACACTTCCCTGTCGCACACTTCTGGAGCTTGGAAGCAGTCATAATGTTTCTTGGAAGGTCAGTTATTGCCATAATATTGGAAAGGAACAAAACGAGAAAGAAAAGGACATGACTCTTCCCTTTCTATGCCAGAAACAGCAGGAGCAATTCTACTGCATTGTAAGGCAACTGAACTTCCGAAAACTGATTTATCTGAAGCTGTTTATGAACCACGAGACTTGTCTGAGTGTTCTGAGCTGTACACAAATTCAGATCCTGTGTCACTCTTTAAATGCATGGCTAAACCCGATCTTTGAAAATAGAAAAACCTAAGCTAATGTTTAAAGAGTTATAAACACACAACACAGGGGGGAAAAAGAAAAAGTTAAATTATTTCTGGTGACGACATGGAAGCATCTCCTATGTGTACTTTTCTGGGAATAAGACTCATGTATGGGTGTGGAAACTAATGATGCCAGCAGGCAGTGGATTCAAGCATCTGACTTAGTTCCCTTTGAAGGAAATCCTATGAACACATAAACAACTTGGAGATAAAACAGTAAATAAAGAAACAAAATCTCCTCAGAACAAATTGCTGATACAGACACTGGTTGAAAGACATGTAAACATGCTGGTACTACTGTCCTTTTTCCTGATGAGTTTTATGAGCAAATGCTTTCCTTGGAAATCACTACAGTTACATTTCTAAAAGAAAAACTCTCCAGCTTTCAAAACTCCATCCAGAAACACATCTTTGCCAGGAACCAAATATGTAGGAGAGTGACATGCTTTAGTTAAAAACTTGCAGAAGCTTGAATGAGAGAGGTCTTGGACCATGAAACAGCCAGTCGTCCCTTCCTTGATCACAGAGACTGGCACTGTGGCATTCTTGTTTAACGCTGGCTCTGGGGGCCTGCTCGAGGCCACTCAGCGTTAGTCTGGGAGTGACCCTGGTGGAGCAGGGGCTGCAGCTTGCAGTGTCCCCAAACACAGGGCGTCCTCTGGCAGCTCTGTTAGTGCTAGCTCCTCTGGGTGAGGGAGAGCCCCGGGCCGATATTGTGGGCGCCGGTGAGAATAAAGGCCAGAGAGAAGGGCCCTGGTGTGATTTCCAGCTCTTTTATTTCCCGGGGAGAAGCAGCAGGAAAGACAGGAGAGGGTCCGGGGTCCAGGAGAGGTGGCGCGAGGATCGGGAAGAGCTGAAGGCTTAAGGGACCAGAGACAAATACAGGGGAGAGACAGGGGTATATATAGGGATACAAGCAGGGGAAAGTAACCCATTGGGGTACAAGGATTTGCATGTAACCAATCGAGAACTGAACAGCAATGAAGTTTCTAGAACTTAACTTTTTACAGAACATGAGGTAGTATAGTAACTAACCAATGAACTGAAATATGTAAACGAAGTTGCAAGGGATGCTGGGGGTGAACCAGAAAGCTCACCCTGACAAGGGAGTGTGACTCAGACCATGGAAGCCTCAGGCTGAATCCACCAGTTTTGAGCCTCTGGGGCTGTGGCTTTTGCCACACACGCTGCCACACTTGTTAACATAAAGCATGGAATAACCAACCTGTTAGTGAACAAAGATTAGGGCAGCCTTAAATAAAACCAGCTTATTTCACCAAGACATTGTACCGGGAGTAAGCAGTGGCCCAAGTAGTGTAGAAGGAAATAAAGAGAGGTTCTCTGGTTTTCTACTATTGTGTCTATTTTGGGCAATACTGAAGTAGCTGCAATTATTGAAGACAAATTCTTGCACAAATAAAAACCAGTAATCCTCTTTTTGTGAGTGGAAACATGGGGCCATCCATTGACCAACCAAAGTCATCCACCTGGACTTCTGTAAGGTCTTTGACATGGTCCAAAAGGACATCCTTATCTCTAAACTGCAGGCACATGGATTTGAAAGGTGGATGGTTGGGTGGATAAGACACTGGTTGGATGAACACAGCCAGAGTTGTGGTCAATGCCTCTATGTCCAGGTGGAGGCAGGTGACAAGTGGTGTTTGTCAGGGCTCTGTCTTGGGAGTGGTGCCTTTTAACATTTTTATCAATTACACAGACAGTCGGATCAAGTGCACCCTCAGCACGTTTGCAGATGACACAAACTGACATGTGCAGCTGACAACAGAAGAACAGGACACAATCCAAAAGGACCTGGACAAGCTCAAGAACGTCAAGAAGTTCAACACGACTAAGTGCAAGGTACTGCACCTGGGTCAGAGCAATTCCAGACACAAGCATAGACTGGAGAAGTCACTGAGAGCAGCCCTGCTGAGAAGGGCTGAGGGGTTCAGGCGGATGAGAGCCTGAATGTGACATAGGCATGTGTGCTTGCACCTCAGAAAACAAATTTTATCCTGGGCTGCATTCAAAGCACTAGCATCCATGCAATGCAAAGCACTGCATCCATAAGCAGCAGGTCAAGGGAAGGCATTCTGCCCCTCTATTCTACCCTTGTGAGACCCTACCTGGAGTGCTGCACGCAGCTCTGGGGCCTCCAACACAAGGGCATAGATGTGCTAGAGCAGGTCCAGAGGAGGCCACAAAGACGATCAGAGAGCTGGAGCACCTCTCCTGTGAAGACAGGCTGAGAGAGTCGGGGTTATTCAGCCCAGAGAAGAGAAGGCTCTGGGTTCACCTCACTGAGGTCTTTCAGTACTTATAGGGGGCTTATAAAAAAAAATAAGAGGAACTTTTTACATGGGCAGATAGTGAAAAGACAAGGGGAAATATTTTTAAATCTAAAGAGGAGCGATTTGGATTAGATATTAGGAAGAAATTCTTCACTGAAAGATGGTGAGGGGCCAGAACAGGTTGCCCAGAGAAGTTGTGGATGCCCCAAGTGTTCAAGGCCAGGTTGGATGGGGTCCTGGGCAACCTGAGCTAGTGGATGGCATCCCTGCCTGTGGTGGGGAGGTAGGAACTGAGAGATATTTAAGGTCCCTTCCAGCCAAAACCATTCTGTGATTCTATGATCTCTTGTGGAAGCTTTGCAGACAGACTTAGCCATGTCTGCTCCGTGTATCCCAGATATGTAAGATTTCACAAAATCTAAGATTACCCCAGCACCTTGCAGACACTTTTGTGAAGATGACAAGATATCAGTGCACATGGATGGTGTAAAGAGAGATTGCTGCTTACTGCCAGCTGATGAACTGCCAGGTTTGACACATCTCATACTTGAGAGGCATCTATGTGGAGCTGTAAACTGCTGTTAACTGTGTGAAGCACTCCAGTATACAACTGCATCACAAGATGGGAGCTTTCCAAAAGCATTGGATGATTTCCACTCCTCTCCCTAGGATTATCTTTGCTATTACATTGTAAATATATTCTGGACATGATTAGCATGAACCTCTCTTGATGTGGCTTCTTGTCATGAACAAGATGTTTCTCTGTGCATCATGTAAAGCACAGAATATAAGACAAGTGTTTCAGAAGCATATTCATTACTTCACACTGGGAATTGCCACAGTAAAATACTAAATACAGTCAGGCTGAAATAATAGCTACTCTAAGGGCTCCATTGTGTTATCAATCAACTGCAGATGGACCAACTAATATTATGAAAACTCAATATCTTGCCAGAAAAATTTCTGCTAGCTAGGGCCACAATAGAAAATGCCTCCCAGGAAATAAAGGATAATTAGGCGAAAAAGCCTTGAAATCTCCCAAGGAAAAAACGTAAATGTCAATTTAAAATATGGTTTCAAGCTGTAAAATATTTTTTTTTTAGTAAAAGTATTTGGGACTTCTAATGGGCCTAGTAAAGACATGTACTTGTTGGACATTATAAAGACTTTGCACGATGTGCAAAAAAAAACCAAGAGGAGGTCCAACATATTCATACAACGACACAGTTTAAAAATTGTAATATAATTCAGAATTCATATGCTTTTTACAGAGCTTAATAAATGCAAGAAATCTTACCTCCATAATGATATCTTCCTTGGCTGTTATCAAATTCCGTACATGTTACCTTGTACACTGAGCTAAAAACATGAAAAGTAAATGGCATGAAAAGTAAATTTCTTCCTCCAAGGCAAGTTGAACATTGGATACCTACAATGAATAGATGAACAAGCAACCTTGGGGTCATTTACAGCACTAGGCATTTGCTTTCTCTTCTTTGTATCTAGAAAATATTCCTTAGATCTCTTGACCTGATTCCAGCAGTTGCTTGCTTGCGCTGCTAGCTCTGGGATGTAGGAATAGTATCCACTGGATCATAGAATGATAGAATGGTTTGAGTTGTAAGAGATCTTACAGATCCTCTCATTCCAACTTCCTTGCCATGGGCAGGGACACCTTCCTTCTACTAAACTAGATTGCTCAAAGCCGCACCCAACCTGGCCTTGAACACTTCCAGGGGTGAGGCATCAACAGCTTCTCTGGGGCACCTGATCCAGTGTCTCACCACTCTCACAGTAAAGAATTTCTGCCTAGGAAATAATCGAAATCTCTCCTCTTTCAGTTTAAAGCTGTTGCCACTTGTCCTATCAATTTCCTGGTAACAGTATACATCAATAATCTCTCCGTGAAGCAAATATCAGAAATAAGCCATCTTCATGAGTACAGCATTATAAATATGAACCAGATTTGGTAATATCAAATGAAATACCTAGCATATGCTCCAGTAACTAGAAGGAGAAACTTGCCCCAGAGTGTCTCCCAGGCCACTTAATCTTACCTGGCCAGTGAGTCCTACTCAACAACTGTTTGTTCTCCCAGACTGGCTCACTTGCCTCAGTTGCTGGCCTCATGGACGGACAGTCCATTGACAGGGGCTCTGAGTCCAGCTGCTGGCACTCAGACACTCATTCACACACATATACAGAGTAAATTGAAATGGCACTGTGTGCCCCTGGTGGTGCTAAAGCACTCACAAATAGCAAAACTTTGCACAGACTATTCAAAACTAGACACTAAAATATCTGTGTGCACTGTATTAGTGAAACACTGCAAGGGAGGAACAGGCAGCTGAAATCACCTCTTCTATGTGTTTAATTATGAAGCAGATGGAGTGTTTGTTGCATAGTATGGTGAGTTACTTATAATGAAAGATTATTTGACTACATCTAATCACAGCCTAGTGAATTCAACACAGGTTATTATTATCTTTACAGCTGGATGATACTGTGGCTACTCTACCAAATGAATAAGCTACTCAAGCCTGCCACAAGAGCTGTAAAAAGTGGGCCTTGCTATCAGTCAGCATCAGCACCACCGGTGGGATGACTGCCTTCCCTGCAAATCCACATTCCTCTTCTGCTGCTCAGCACAACAACAAAACCAATCTGTTTACAGATAGTAAGAACCCCGTTTGAAATGTGCATGCAGAGGTGCTAAAATTGCTTCAGAAAGAGGAGTAAGACAAGCTCAGGAACCCCCTGCTTGCCTCATTTTTTTTTAATGGAACCTGTTTCCCTAGTGTGCATAGAGGAAATGGAAATCTTACCCCCAATGAAAATATCTCAATAAAACAGCCTATTTGTTGTCCCTAAGTCTCACTCTGCAGTACAGGAAAGGAAAATGTATGGATGTGTAGACCACAATATCCCAATCAGACCCAAAGAGCCTCTCCAAATGCTATGACCTTGCCCTTCACATCCCTCCACTGCAGCAAACATTCCCATAATAACAGGGCACAGCTGCTCTAAGGTGTGCTCACTGCTAGACCAAGAGTCCCTCTAGTAATGATGATGAAAACAGTCAGCAATGCATGCTGCAAAAACTAAATTCAGGAAGGTTGCAGCTGTAAGGTCCTGCTGATGCCAATGTACTGGGCTGAGCTGTGTCTTTCTTTTGGGAATCCACCAGTTAGCTTGCACAGTCCAGGAGAAGAGATTCTAACAAATCACTTCAGTTTCTTTCTCCATCAGTTTTATAAACTGCTTCCTTAAATGATTTTGAGGTGTATACACTCATCTTGGCTACATGCCCCTGTGGGTGGATTCCCAGCTAAACTATTCAGGGCTATAATAATTCAAGCTATTCCCGAACACCATAATGTTGTTCTTGAATTTTCATTTATTGTTACAAAAATGCTTTTTCTTTGCACAGGTTTGTAGAGCTCTAATACCAGGGTCAACATCCCTCTTAATGCTTTGTTCTTCTAACAAGAATAATCCTCTTGCATTGTCCCTTTTAATGCCTTCTTCTGGCATTAGTAATATGCAAATATTGGGCTGAAGATTACTGTGCTCTATTTTTGCTGCTATTTCCCTGAGAAGTGTATTCTATTTATGGCACATATTGACGCAGCTGATTCCAATTTTCCTTCTCATGTATAGCAATTTGGGGAAGCCTGCCATATTGCTGTATGTAAAAGCAATCACGCCAGGGTTCTGTTCCAGAGAGCACCCCAGTCTATAGACCCTCTCTGATGCCTGGGGAGTCAAGCCTTTTTCACTTGCCAGTTTGTCCTCAGTTTCCTCAGCAGATGTCCCCAGACCCATCACTGGGGTCATGGCCAAGGATAATACCAACAGGGAGACAATGCTTCTCCAGCCTAAGGACTTGTTCTCCACCCACTATTCTGGAATAGGAATGTCCACACATAGAGTTAATCGGGGGTAAGTCCCTATGCAGACAAGCCCTCACACTAAATACACCACTCTGAAGGATGCTGAGGCTTCTAACCACATCCTGGGTAATAGATGTTCATCACAGAATCCCTCAGGACTGTGCCTTTATGCTGCAATCTATACCTGAGCCTTCAATATTAGCAAAGATCAAAGAGCACATAACTGGAGGTCTGTTATTAATTTAAAGACTTTTTACAACGATTGTAAATGTGACAGCTCTCATAATTCACCTGCACATTTTAAAAGCCTTTGAAAATAATTCTTGTGCACAGTACTAATGTAGGACAGATTATCAAAATGTCTCACACTGCAAATGTTTCACACCTCTGTTCAATTGCTGCATGAGTATGTCAGGAAAATCTTGCTTTATTTTTCTCTTGCTAGCTGAGCTGACACAACACTGAAGCTTTTTGAGCTGCCTTTTTTTTTTTTTTTGTGGGAAGATACGGGGAGAAATTGGGAAAATGATTCAATGAGATGACCCTCTGAATTCCTGTGGGACTCTGTGTCTAAAGCCTACTTTTTTCTGCTTTCCCATTTTTGGACAAAATTAAAGACAAAGATCCAGGTTCAATTCCCAGTTACTGCTGTGCAAAACTGGAGTAGTTCCACCAAAACCATGGGTATTAAACTAGATTTATGCTACTTTGAGAGCAGACTTTGTGGTCAGTGCTTGACTATAAAGCTTTTTGATTAGAGGCTTTTGTAATCGTGTCTCCCAGAATTCTTTTCAGATGAACTTCAGAAGTCACTTTGACAATGTTGCATTTTTCTTTAAAAAATCTGTATTTTGATTAGTAAGCAAATGCACATGTAATCTTACAAGTACAAAGTAGAATAAAACTGGAGTAAGGAACCAGCAAGTCTGAGTTACTTTCATTTATTCCCTTATGTTTGCCTAGGGTTGCAATTTCTTTGGTGAAACAAAGGATGGCAAAAAAGGGTGAGTATTGGAGGGGGTATAATGGCTTGTCCTGTACAGGCTGGGTGCCTGGCACCCTTTTGAAGTGACCTGAATCAAGAACACCATGTACATCATAATTAACTATATTTACAGCCCCGGTACCCACTGTAGGAAAAGAAACAATTGATGTTATATCAAGGTAATGACTCATCCAACTGTACCAGTGTGCAATAATCACATCCCCATAGCCACAGGGATGTGGATGCAATGTCTGTTTGTCGGTTCTTATGCATTTACATTAGTGAGAGCTGTAATCAGTAGCACCCTGCTCTTCTCCCAGGTGCTGGCAGAGGCAATTTAATGCTGCCTAAGGACAAAAGCATCCCAAGGACTGTAGCTCAGCTGCTGGCACTCTGTGCACAGAGTCCTCACAAAGTGCTCCATGTATGTACTGTTGGAGCATTGAAACATGACTGACACAGTGGAAGGAGGTGTATGTGCTATTGTTTTATTTTTTGTGAGGATAACAATGAATCCCATTTGTTTTTTAAGCCTCACAAATAAAGACCCACTTGCAGGTACATTTCTGCTGCTGTGACAGTCAGCATTTGATTCTTCAAATTTTTGAGCTGTCAGAAGAAGTCCAGAGTTTATTTATACATTTCTCTCACTCTTGCCCCCTCTCTCACACATGGTATCTCACTCTCAGATCCTGTGAGGCTATCTTTAAACTTGCAGGCAGTTTGGATAGTTACTGGAATCACCAGCTACGTTCATTTTAATCTCAAATCTAAAAAAACCCGACTTTGCTGTGTCACCAGCTATGAAAAATCTATGGATGTCTGTACAGTCTGGAGACTCATGAAGTTCCATAAAAGCTTGAACTGCTTAACATAAACTTTTTCTGACAATTTCACTGTTACTCCAGTTAGTTCCCTTTAGTATCCTGCTATGCAATAACACCCTGCCAATGGATATGACAGAAGGTGAACAAATTATGGGAGACATTGGAGAAAATCACTAATGTGGAAAATGCAATAGTTATGCACCATAAGATCCACATCAATTCCAGTATTTAGGAATGAAGGGAAAGAGCAGTAATGCCTATTGTGAAAATATCCCATCTTCATTCAGCAATCATCTCTACTGTTACAAAGGTTGTAACGTTATCAAAAAGCAAACTAACTATTGAGCTGTGCAACTAGCCAGAACTTGAGTCAATTTTTGCATGTTCATGTAAAATACATTTAGTCGTGCAAGTATTTTATTCTCCTTATTTTCTAGCATAGGTACTATATTTGAGCCCTGACGTGGGCTATTCTAACCAACACTCAAAAATTAACATGTACAAGGTGTATTTTCAGGGTGACATATGGCTAAGCCATTATATTTTATCAGTCTTTGCTGAACATTTACTTTTTAAAGAGCATGGAGCATATAATCATGTGGATGATATCCACATCTGAGCTTCACTGCAACCTATTCTACATTAAGGATATTGTCTTAGATTCTTGCTGCACTAAAAGCACTTAAGCTGGAAGCTCTCGAGGTAGCAACAGCACCTTTATGGGTGCATGATCCCTGCCGGGGTGAGTTGTATAACTCTCCCAAAGGACAGAGTCCTAGCTACCGCAGATAGCCTGTTTCTGCTGGCTCGTCTAGGACAAGAGTTCCCCCAGGCATGGTGTACTAGCGCTGACAAGAATAAAAGGCTACACAGAGGGCTCTTCTCTGGGATAACAGCCATTTATTGTGAGTCCAGTGTTGTGTTGTGAGCAGCCAGAGTTATCCAGGCGGCTGAGTAACCCAGAAGAAAGAGTAAGGAAGAAGCCCTGCAGGGCTCTTTTAAAGGGAGATGGGATCAGGAAACATCCAGTGGGGAACGGCATAGTTCAAAGTGACCTGGGATCAGGAAACACCCAATGAGGAACGGCATAGTTCAAAGTGACCAGTGGAGAAGAGCTTTCCAGGACATAGCCATATACGGCATCTGAGATATGGGTACAGATAACACAAAGGCAATATGGGATTTTACCACAGCACAGGCAGAGAGTTCAGATATTGGAAGAAGAAGGCTGAGGACTTTGCCTGTGCTTTCTTCCCACCAAAACCTGAAGCTCAAAAGCAGCAGCTTCTGCCAAGAGCACTGCTACACTGCACTACCGGGTTCCACCCAGCTCACATCTCCCCTATGGGAACAGCTACTTTCTACATGCAGTTTAATTGGAGGGGTTGCTGTATGGCCTCATAATTCTAATTTGTTTGCTGTGAATTCAGTTTATTTCACCATTTCTATTTCTTCCCTGGGGAAATCTACATTCACATGAAACATCTGTCACTAGTTGACTTCATGGGAACAAAGGCTGATGCGATAACAGTTTCCAGCCACATATCAAGCTGCCAGTCTACTTGTGCCTGTCCCTTACCCACACCTCATTTTTCTTTTTATGAGAGTGACCTGTTCTGTACGTCACTCCAGGCAGCAGGGTAAATCCTTTGCCTACAACTAACACAGCTACAGCCCATGCACTTCCTTCCCAGAGATGTGGAGCCAGGACAGCTCCTCAAAGAAGGTCAAGGCCCAGCAAGTATGAAACTGTGTGTGCCTCCAGGCAAGGTGAGTGTGAAGCATCCTACTTTTGCTGCTTTATGCTTATTGCTGATGGCAGACCTGTAAAGTGGTTGAAAGGTAAAGCCTGAATTAAAAAAAAAAAAAATGAAGTCCATCAGCCACTTCAGTTTTGCTCGCAAGGTGTAAGAAGCTACTTCAGACCCTCATTAAGATACAGTTCTAAGGGTTTGCTCTTGCTACAGAAGCAAATCTGTGTGCTGCTGCAAATCTATGTACTCCTTATGTCTCGCACTGCCCCAACCCAGCTGCAGCACCTTGACCTTGGATTTGTTAAACCTAATGAGATTCCCATGGTCTCCTTCTTCAGCCTGCCCAGGTCCCTCTGAATGGCATCCCATCCTTCAGGTGTGTCAACAGCATCACTCAGCTTGGTATCACCTGCAAACTTTCTTGAGGACGCCCTTCGTCAATGTCATTGATGAAGATATTAAGAAACACTGGTCCCAATACAGAATCCTGATGGATGTCGCTTGTCACTGATGTCCACTGTCCACTCTGAGCCATTGACCGCCACCCTCTGAATGGGGCTGTATAATGAATTCCTTATCCACCAAACACTCCACACATCAAATCCATCTGTCTCCAATTTGAAGAGAAGGACCTTGTGGGGGACCATGTCTCCCTTGCAAAAGTCCAGGATATTGATAGCCCTTCATTTGTCCACTGATGGAGTCACCCCACCATAGAAAGCCACTGGGTTGGTCAGGTAGGACTTGCCCCTGGTGAAACTGTCCCGGCTGTCTCAAATCATTGCCCTGTTCTCCACGTGCCTTAGCACAGCTTCTAGGAGGATCTGTTCCATGATCTTCCCAGGTGTAGAGGTGAGGCTGACAGGTCAGTAGCTCACACCCACTCAAGAGGTGTGGGAAGAGACATTGAAGAGTGAGACAAAAAAATTTTTGAGTACCTCAGCCTTCTCTTTATCTGTTGTTTCCCAGCCCTGTTTATCAGGAGTGGCACATCTTTGACTTTCCTTTTCTGGTTAACATACCTGTGAAATCCCTTCTTGGTATTCTTTGCATTCCTTGCCAACTGTAACTCCAGCACTGCCTTGGCCTTTCTCACCCCACCCCTACACAGTCAAACTTCATCTCTTTATTTGCTTCTTTCCCTTTAGTTTCCCCAGCAGGTCCCTACTCATCCAGGCTGGTCTCTTGCTGTCCTTGT
>VZRZ01000586.1:2208183-2267397 GCA_013398175.1 Climacteris rufus
GGTCTTGTGTCCTGAATAAAGTGACTTTGGCTTCATCCAGTCTCTGAACAGAGACGAGCCAGGCATCAGAACTCCTGCAGAGTTTAGGCTTAATTCACGCACAGCGGTTTAATTAAAGCAGGGAAGTAAAGAGATGAGAAAGGGTTCTTTTCTGCTTATTGCCAGCAAGGTTTTATTACTAGGTCATGGAGTGCGGTAAAGACGGCCAAAATGGAGTTAAGGGGCCTGTTATAGGATGGAGGAGAGGGGAGGGCAGTTGGGAGAGAGCCAATCACTGCAGAGGACTACAATGATTGACAGGGGCGCCAGCCAGTGAGTTGGCTGCCCGCACCCGGCGCAGGAACAAATGAGCTGTTCCCCTGGGTGGGGACAGCCCCTGCCACTGTAGCCAGGGAGCTCCCCTGACGACCCGGGGCTGTGCCATCCCAGCTGCATTGCGCAGGAGGAGGAAGGACCCGGCCCCCACGGCTCTTGGCATGGCAGGGCCGGGCCCAGTCATAAGCCATGCCCAGAGGCACTGCAACAGGTATCCAATATTGGCCACTGGTGGACATGGGATAATGGGGCAGATGGACTTTTGCACCAGTATGGTGTTTGTTACATTTCTATCTACCTTCTTAAATTGCTGCTGAAATTAACCCAGTCTTCACCGGTTTGTAAATCATACCTGGCATCGCTGTGCACAGGCATCTTAAGAAATTGCTTATAAGATGGGAGAAATGGCATTATTTTTAACACTATCCATGGGAACTACACCCTCAAAACTCCTACCCAAGGGAGAAATTTTTAAGACATGCTATGTCTATCATGTACAACACATTTTTCTATAAGTGAGTCTGTCTACTCAGAAAGAAACATTAAGAAAGGCCTTGTGAATCTTAGAAATAACCTGACTTCAGGGGAATGCTAACATCCAAATGGCACCTTCTGCTTACTCAATTTGTGTAATGCTTGTAAATTGATATGTGACTTTGTCTCGATAAAGGTTAAGTGCAGGTAATGGATTATTGGGTGAAATGGAAATAGTCCCAGGAGAGCACATATATAAAGAGACACAAGCAAGATTGCGGACTACCCAGCAACAGCTGAAAATACACCTATTTCAGACCTGCAGATTATGCATGACCTGACTTTTAAGTATAGTGATCCAGCATATGGTTTGCAGCGGGGTTTTGGAGGAAAAATCACCATTATTTTATGGAATGTTGAGGAAAAAACATAACTCTCCCAGTATCATTCAGTGTCTGAATATTTCAGTCTTCCCAGATTAGCACCTTAGCTTTATTGGTGACAAGTATGACACAGGAAGCACTCTTTTCCGCATTTTATGTAATTCAGACTTTATATCCTACCAAGATGACAAAAGGTATTTAAAAGCACTTTACAATGCTTTTTCCTGGTTTATAATTTTTGATTTATGATCTGTGGACTATTTCTATGAGGTGCACAAGCAGCAACAGAAAGGCAAGCCAATTGTCAGCAGGTTTAAATTCCCTCTCAATGAACTGTATTTTTCCATGCAGTGGAAAAGGCTGGTGAGATCTCCAGATTAAAACAAAAAAAATAGAATCAATTTGTGCCATTTCAGAGATAACTTGTTTAAACATCTGTTTTTCTCTGAAAGCAGCCCCAGTCTTACAAAAGGGATCAAGGAAGAGATTTATCAATTAATTCAATACTACCACAACTGCAGAGAAGCAGAAAAGGGTGCACTGTGCTTTTGTTAAACATTGCTCAATATGGTCAATGTCACACGGAAATTGATGCCTTCCCTATGTTTTAGCTGTTAATGCATAAACCAGCACAAACTCTCATGACCTAACGTCTGCACGAGGAACTTTCATGTTCTCTTACTTCTTTCTTTCACTTTGGAACTCATGGAAGTTTTTTTTGTCCATGCTACCTTAAATATCATAATAAAGAGAAGGACAAAAAAATCATTTTATGCAATCAGTGTGATAGAAAAGATCTTTTGTCACCCCTTTTGAAATGCCTAATATATGCACAGCCAAATTCTAAATTCACAAGCCTTGTTAAAAGTGAACACAGGATGAGCAATAAAAATAATTTTAATTTTAAAAAATGTGTTATTCATATGCAGAGAAATCTCCATATTGCTCAGATGAATTACTCATAATTAATAATTCATCCAGCTCCATGAAGTAATTTTAAATCATTGAAACCTCTACACCAGACTGCCCAGATACCTCTCTTAGGATCCCAATGACACTAAAATGATGTGATCATCTGCAATACCAGTTCTGAATATTTTGAACATACTTTTAATATTCTGCCTCAATTTAAGGACAGAGTAACCAGTAAATTATGCTGGTCCCGGGTGGCTGCTCGAAGCCACTCAGTGTTAGTCTGGGAGTGGCCTTGGTTTCCTGGGGGCTGCGGCTCGCAGCTTCCCTAGAAGCAGGGCATCCTTCGGCAGCTTCGTTTGGTGCTGGCTCCTCTGGGGACAGCGAGCTCCGGGCTGATGTTACGGGCGCAGGCAAGGACAAAGACCCGAGAGAAGGGTTCTGGTATGATTTCCAGCTCTTTTATTTCCCGGGGAGAGGCAGCAGGGAAGGCAGGAGAGGGTCTGAGGTCCGGGAGAGGCGGCGCGAGGATCTGGAAGGGCTGAAGGCTTCAGGGACCAGGCAGCGAGCACAGGGAAAGCAGGGGATTTATCGGGATACAAGCAGGGGAGAGCAACCAATTGGGGTACAGGGATTTACATGGAACCAATGGGAAACTGAACAGCCATGAAGCTTCCAGAACATAACCTTACATAGAACATGAGGTAATGCCTTAATTAACCAATAGCCTGAAACATGTAAACTACACAGGGGGTGAGCTGGAAAGCTCACCCTGACAATGGAGTGTGGCTCAGACAGGGGCTGAGTCTACCGGTCTTAAGCCTGTGGGGCTGTGACTTACCACATACACTGCCACAAGTAAGGAATCAGGAACTGAATATATTTAAATCAGGTTCCTTCCACTGAGGTGAAATTATCTGAATTCCCCAGGAAGTGAAGGACTGGTTTAGGTTCTTGATTTTTACATGTGGATCCTCATTTATATGACCAGAACTGCTAGATCATAGTACAGATGTACTAGGTCGTTCAGTTCAATTGTGTGCAACTAAAAAATTAACCTTTCCTCGTTTTTTTCCAGGAGTCAACTTATCTCTTCTACCTAAGTAAAATTACCTTAAAAAAAAAAGGTTTAATACTCAGTTTGGCAGGTTGAAGTGCACATTGTTAAGACCTGAATTTAGTGTAGGCAGCCTCAGCAGCAGTTGTGATGTTTGGTAATTCTAGGATCAGGCCTTTTGTTCAGGAGACAAATCCCAAGAGTTTTGACATTTCTTATAAAAATGTATCAGACGTAAACAGGTAGATTAGTAAATTTGTTTGCTGGCAAAGGAATCTTTTCAAACTTACTCAGCATTTTGTGTCAGATGCCAAATGTCTGTGTTCATAATCTCAAATTCCTGTTTGTTTTCAGTCAGCTGTTTTTTCTTCATTTCACGGGACTCTGTTTCCCCAGATGTCATACTTTTCACAAACAGGATGTAAGCCACTTCTTGTCTTACTCAATGCTGAGGTAATGAAGATCACTCTGACCATTCATTTCTCTCCTGTTTCCTTCACACTCAATGTCCTGTACAGCATACCTGCCTAGAGGTAGAGATTAATGGCTTGCTTCACAAACATAAGAAGTACAAAAGTAATTCCCTTCATGTCCTGCAGAATAATTCAGTGCAAAGAGCATCAGGAAGCCAAACATTACATGTGAACACATGTATTTTTGAAAGATAGGCTAACACAACGCATTGATGAAAGCTATATATGACAGTGAAGCCACTGGAATTATATATTCTCCTATCATCCACTATCAGTTTAAGAATTTTGTCACTGTATTTTGCTGGAGTGACAATGAAGTGTCCCAGATTGATTTTATGTGTGGATATCTGCCTGGGAACTTTGCAGTCCTACAGAAGCTGGGGCTATTTTTTACTGGGACATGACAGTGCCAGAACAGTGGAATATACAGCTGCAAGCCACAGGGCACTGCAGTACCGGTGTTGTCATCTCCTTCAGTGGAGTCCTCCAGTGGACAGAGGACATATCTCTATTTTCCAAGATGCTTAACATTTTGGAACTGATGTACTTACTTTAACATTGCCCAAAAAAACAATGTAAAGTGTAGCTGCCATTCGCTGCACCATTGTGTACTGAGCATTAGCACTGCACTGAAGCAGAGGGAATGCAGTCATGCTAGGTAGACCAGTGCTAAGGAATTGAGTAGTGCTGTGGGATGTGCCTAGGCAGTGACACTCAATGGTGTTAGATCGTTAGGATCACCCTCAGTAAGGTTTTTGCCCAACAGAACAAATAGACTCCTAAAATTTCCTAGATGTGGTAATTTCCAGTTATGGCCATCATGTTTGGAAATGTAAGCGGTGTTAACAGGCTGTAAGCTCAGACTTCTCAGAGGATTGGCCTCTGTGCAATTAAAAATCTCTGTTATGCTTGTTTTACAAGCATAGATGTAATCAACAAATGGAACTGTTACTTCAATGATTCATGAACTGAGATCTTTGGATTTTATTATTACAACACTTGGTATCTACAAATCATACTGTGGCCCCTAAATCTGGCCCAGAGCATGCACAGCACAGCAGGGTAGAACCCATAACTGTAGTACCTTGCTGCCTGCAAGTGTCCTGATTAAACCTTAGGTTAAATCAAACTTTTCCATCTTCCTGCTGAGGCTGACACAAATGTTGTGAGACCTTCCCTCTCCATGAGCACCTTCCACTGGAACAGATAACCGCACAGGCAGGACTTGGTAGCCCCAGTACACATCTTTCTGGACAGCTAATGTCATTTCTGGACAGGAAAATGGAACCTGGTTTTGGAAAAAAACAAAAAGAAGCACTGACAAGTTCTTGTGCTTTTGGAATGAAATACAAAAGTAAATTTTCCTGTGTGGGAAGTGAGAAATACCAGCAACAGCAGCTTCTTCTCCAAAGAAGCTAACTAGAAGTTTTATTGTTGGTATTTTTATAAACAGACTACATATATGAAAATACACAGTCTTATAAAAATTGGCTGCTTTGTTTTCCAATTTTTCTCTTCAGGTGTAATTGCATCAACAACTCTGCAACTGTCATGTTATCAACTTGTTATGTCATAATATAGCAAAAGGGTGTAAATTTCAGAAAAAGTGAATATCATGTAGACACCCATCATCAATGCCTCATTCACCTAAGTCAGCATGACTCCTATAGAAACAAATAGCTTAAAAATAATAATAGATAAGGACTACCTTATTATTTTTTCCACTTCGAGGCTGCCCTGTTATTTAAGCATTTGCAGAATTTTTTTTCCCGCTGTAATTTTTTCCCCCCTGTGTCTCTGTTTCATTTTTTTGTTCATCAGACCAGTGAAAAATAAAATTGAAAAGGAGATGTGCCTATGGAACAAAGGGAAAAGAAAGCACTATGAGAGTGGAGGACAGGGAATCTGCAACAGTGGATTTAGTGCAGTTTGTAGGATCATCCTTCCAGATGATTCACCCCAGCAAAGGGTCAATTGCTCAACTTGTCATGTTTCAATGAAAGAAAAACTCATGACTATTGCAACCAGGAAATGTTGACATAATGGACTTACTAAGAAAACCTGAATTTTAGTCATTCTCCATGTTAGACACATTGCAAGCAAAGTCACACAAGTTTTATGTGCATTAACACCACTGCTGGGTTTTTAGTTGGTGCACAAAATGAAACAGCATTTTCCACAAACACGTGGAAAACAACATGTTGAGCCTGTAGTGTGGTTGTATCCTTGAACAGATCCAGTGCAAGGAAAGTGCATGCAAAAAACTGCCAGCAGGACAGATTCAGACACTTGTGGGTTCTCTCCTCCCCCAGTTGCTATCATTATTGCACTTTTAATGCATATGAGGAGACATTTATCCTGTATTCAAGAATTCTCTCAATACTGAGAGGCTGGACAATGAGCTGCCTATGAGACTACACCAAGAGTCCAGCACACTTTGAAAAAGTCACTACTGGAAGTACAATAGCTGGATATATGGAGGGTTGAGCCAGTTAAATTCAACTAAAGGGAGTTACTTTTGTAGGCAGGGGCTCTGTGGCACAAAGCAAGGAGGAAAAAGATAGAGTTAGCTGTGCAATTTGAGCAAGATGAGCAAGGCAAGGAGAGGGACGGAAAAAGACACGAGCAGGTGTGGGACCTTATGCACTTGTGGTTTACTCCCACTGTGGTGGGAAAGGAGGGGGTGGATGCCACTGCAGGGCACAGGACCATCCACCTGCTGCCCACTGGGGCAATTTGCATGAGAAGAAGTGAGAACATGGGTTGCAAAAGTCAGTACAGCTGAGCCTGTGTCCCTGTCTTGGCACTCCAGACTGCTGCTAAGTCACTTTCAAGGACCTGTGCTTTCAGCTCAGTTTTTACTCACACTCCTATGTTCTCCTATGAGCAGCAATTCACTTTCCATGCACTCCCGCATTTTGGAGACTGTAATACGGCTGACTTCCATTGATTTAATTAAAATAAAGATCAAAAATCATTCAGAAAATTAATATGTAACTCTTTATGTCAATTCAGTGAAGACGATAATTATTGCTCAGAGTCAAGGCAGTTTTTGGGACAGACAAAAGATAAGGTGTAGGTGTTAATTTAGCCATTGTTTTTTGATAGTCTTCATTTTTAGGCCCTGAAGATGTGTGCAAGTGGTCTCCATACCAAAGAAGTTCAGCGAAAGATATTGACTAAATCAGTGCCAGTCAGTATTTGAAGCCAGGATTTCTAAAATCTTGATATGCATATTTAGCTACCTCTTATTATCTACTTTCTGCTGTTCAGAGCAAGCAATCACAGATAAATCACAGATCTACACATTTTGCAAATGGTGTAAAGATTGTGGAAATAATTGAAATTAAATATGAGGAGTGTATGGAGTTCATATTTCATGAACTCCTCATGAAATATGAGGAGTGTATGAAATTCTAATTGCTTGTCATAATATTCCTGAATGCTGCTGAGTTTGAATCATTGAATCTTCTGCTCTTCTAATCAAGATAGGAATACAAAATGTGCCTTTTGTTTAAGAAGTCACTAGTATATCAACTTCAACTGAAGTAGGCAGAAATGAAACAAAAGCTTGTATTTTCCTGCAAAAGCAAGTCGCCAGCAGTAAACTCTGGGTAATTAAAGGGGTATATTTTAAGTCAGAGAGATCTCAGGCAGAACTAACCACAAGTGTGTGTCATTCTTTATTTATTGTGAAGTTGAGAGGGGGAACCTAGTCTGCCTTTAACATATGAAAGTGAAAAGTCACAGTCAAAATATTTTCAAGTTATTAGTAAAATTAAGGTTCTTACATCTGCTATAATTCCCAAAAATATAAATACTCTGCTTTGAATATGTACCTCAAATATATAGTTCTTGTTGTTACCAGAGTAACCCTAATAATTTGGTACATTTTAAAACAACTTTAGGAGTCTTTCTAATCATTTGGCCACAAGGTTTTTGCTGAGATGGTATTATCATCTAATGGCCCTAAAAAGCATAAAACTACTGAATTACTGAATCTAATTTAAATTCCACTTAGACGTTGAAAACTCACAATAAATCTGTTGTTGCTCAAAATAATTTTTTGCTGTTAATTTGTGATTTAAATGTTTAAAGAACTTTCTCGAACCTGTTTTTATTTATTTATTTATCATGCTTATAAGATAATGTATATTTTTATACTGGGAAACGTTCACCTCATTTACTTCTTAAGATGCAATTAACGTTATCCTTGTTAGTTCCTGTATTGCAATAATTTTCATTGGTTTCACCCTAACAGTTTAACTATGACAATTCAAAATAGCAGTGTTGAAAGATAAGCGAGCTTTTTAAAAATAAATCATCTTGCTTTTATTTTCTCTCATTTAATTTGACATAAACATTTATTTCCTGATTAAGAAGCTCAGGACAGGCATACAGCATCCACTATGTAGGGCTCTGAGCAACTGGGTCCACTGAAAGGTGTCTCAGCTCATGGCAGGGGCATTGGAACTGGACGATCTCTCAGGTCCCTTCCAGACCAAGCCATTTTATGATTCTGTGATTAGAAATACAGCAACACCAAAAACTTGGCATCAGAGTGTCTCACAACATTTTTGTCTGAGAAAAACAAAAAAAAAGGTTATAAAAAATTTCATTCATTAGGGAAAGGTTACTTACCCTGCATTTTCCCCAGAGATTCTGTACTCTTTATCAATTAATTTGGTAATTTCCACTGATATGGACTGCGGCGTCACATCTCGCTCAACCCTGCCTCGGGATAGCTCAATGGAACCCTGGGGCTGGGAGTGCTGCTTATTCAGAGGGTTTGAGCGATCCGATCTCAGCCAGGATCGAGCCCTCGTGCGGGAACCAGTGGCTCAGAATGTGGGCTCGCCAGAACCTCTCACGCAGCAAGCAGGTATCCCAATGGCGCTGCCCCAGGCTAGGCAGCCTGCCCTCAGTAGGTGCAGATAGGAGCTTGCTGAGCGCACGGCGATCTGGAGCACGAAGAAAAGGAGAGGGAGATTTCTGGCGGGGGTGTAGATGGTTTATTACAGTCCAAGAGAGACCAGAAATCCTCCGAATCACGCACCAAACACGAACTTTTAAGGCACAAGAAACAGGGCGTGGAAAACACTAACATCCAATAACGCGGGGCTTACAGGGTGGGACACAGTAATAACAACCAATTATTAAAGATTACTCAATAACTGACCAATAAACTGTCGAACTGCGAAGAAGTCTCTGGAAAGGGAGGCTGGGTTTGTGCTTCTCTCCACCCCAGGGGATGTCTAAGGGGTGTCCTGAGCATCCTCGGATCCCGTGTCACTCAACCACTGTATAGCCAGTGCCTGAGCGACAGGCGGGGTCCGAGCCCCCCTGAGGGAAGGCACCACCACATGGACACATGTTCTTTGGATACCTGTGCAGACTACTGTCCTTATTTAAATGAGGACACTAAATAGCAGCTAGATATTATATGATAATAAAGCTTTTTAGGAATTTAAAGACAAAGCAAGAAACAGCTTTTCTTCATTTTTGTAAGAGTGTGAGCTGCATACAGACTGTGAAAATGCAGGACAAAACACACAGAACAATTTTCTCCAGTGTCATAGACACTTCCTTGCCTTCCTCATTGAGGTAGAAAAGTTCATTTAGGAACACGTGCTAATGTCATTTCCCTTTGAAAAGGAATAGTGATTTCTTCTGTTTAAATGTGGGGAAGGACCTAAACATCTCTGCAAAGGGCAGTAGGAGAACTGCTGTGTTCTGGGAGAACAGCACTGTGAGGACTGTCTTTGCTGGGCTTTGCACAGGCACCCAGCTGCAGCCAGATGGTTACTTGGCTCTTCCAAAAAAAGTATTAGTTAACAAAAGCCTAAGGAAGTACAAGGCAACCCTTCCAGCTTTGCTCTCTCCCTCCAAGACTTTAACTTCCATCCCAAACCAAAAGTTCACTAGTTTTTGAGGTAAACATCTGCAATGACAGAGACTGAGTGCAGTGGAGCCAACATTTAAAATTTAAGGTGTCTTTGATTAGACTCCAAAACACCTAGCAGAATAGTTATATCATAGCCTGATTCAAAGAGGTAAAGAGCATACTATGGTTCTGTTGTTTAAGGAGAGCTTTAGGCACCAGCCTATTTGTCAGAGCAAAGTGTGAGATAGTGAAGACCCAAATGATCATCCCACCACTTCAGAAGTCCATGTATTCAGGCAGGCAGTACCAACCCCCACCGGACCCTGAAACCGGAGATTGTTGGGATGGAAAAAAGTAGAGGCCAGGAAGGGGAGAATCCATGTGCTGTGCCCATGAAAATGTACTCAGGCATCAGGATAGGATAGCCATTCATTTCCCTGTTCCTCAAGGAGACGAGGTCAGTAGTATCTCTTTGCTTGGCTGCTGGCATTACTTTTTCACCTCATTCTTTCAGCAGGGCATTTCAGCTTGAAAAGGCTTTACTCTGTCCTTCAGTTCATAAATTTTCAGCCCTCAAGTCTGTTTAAGCCTATGTCTTTGGATGTGTTTGGATCTTCGTATTTAAGAAAGGCTTAATTTGAAGACTTCCAAATAAACTAAAATACAGTGATGTTCCCAAGTATGTTTTTGCAATAGTTAAGCTGTGCACCAGAAATGTTTTCTGTTCACTCTGCCTTTTTTTTTTGTTACCCCTGTTACTTGTTAACTTCCCACAGGCCATCATCAAGACAGATTTGGTCATTTTCTTATAAAATAATACACTTGTGCCTTATTAGTCTTCTCACAAGAGGGAGAAGTTTGATTTCCTCAAATATCCCTCCTCACTATAACACTCTGGTTTAGGTTCCTTTCCTTCTTCAACTACTTTTCCAAACATGGACATCAGCATTGAAAAATTTGTTTCATTTTGCTCCCGTCAATGCTGCACAGAGATAATACTTCTATCTTCAGTCTCTAGAGCCAAGGATTATGCTCTTTGATCCTTAAAACACTGGGCTGCAGATCAGGCTAAGCTGGTTTTCTACTGTCATCTGTACTCATGTGCAGTTCCTGTTCAGTGTCACTGATTTCTAGGAAAACTCTGTTTTGTCCTTTTTTTTGTCTTTCTCCTCAGGTATGGTTATGTGTGAATGTGATTGGAGGTTTATCAAAAGTCCAGTCTCCTCTTGCAACTGAAGTACAAAAGAGAAAAAATGGAGTCAGACGTGTGCAGGTGTAGAAAAAGAGCCAAATAACTAGGAGGAAGAAAGAGAAGAGAAACTGTAGCAGCATGTTAATAACACTTAGGTTTGACAACCACAGAACATGTTTTAAAACATACTTCCTCATTCTTCAATTCTACATAACATCATTTTACTAGGTTCCTTCTGCGTAGGTGTTTTACGTTTCAGTCTTCCGATATGTGCAACACTGTAAAATTTGTTGAACCCTGAATGGGTTTTATTCCTTTCTAGCTTGCTTTTCCCAGAGGAACCACCCCTGTACAGCCATGCCATCTGCCTGTCTGCCTCCCAGCTCCAACGTCAGTGCAACAGCCAACTTGAGCTAAGTTTGAGAGAGGTGCAGTATTCTCAAAGATGCTACGTTCTTACAAATTCATTGGAAAATTAGCAGCCTAAAAGAGGAAAGAAGCCCAATTTAGTATCTCATGGTAAGTCAAAGACAGATCCAACTCAATGTTTCTATTTGAAGAGGCAGAACCCATCTGGCCAGTGTGTAGGCATATTTTGGCTGATTTGTCAAGACACAGAATCACAAAATCACAAGATCACAGAATTATTAAGGTCGGAAAAGATCACCAGGAGCACTGAGTCCAGCCTTTAACTGATCACCACCCTGGTAACTAGACCGTGCTACTGTGTGCCATATCCAGCCATTTTTTTAACACTTCCAAGGAGGTGATTCCACCACTTTCCTGGAAAGCCCATTCCAACGTTTAACAATGCTTTCCATGAAGAAATTTTTCCTGATGTTCAATCTAAACTTCCCCTGCCACAGACTGGGTCTATGTCCTTTCATCCTGACACTGGTTGCCTGGGAGAACACACCAACCCCGACTCGGCCACAGCTTCCTTTCAGGCAGTTGTGGAGAGTGATAAGGTCTCCCCTGAGCCTTCTTTTCTCCAGGCTGAACAGCCCCAGCTCCCTCAGCTGCTCCTCAAAGGACTTGTGCTCCAGACCCCCCAGCTCCACTGCCCTTCTCTGGACTCACTTCTGCCCCTCAATGTCTTTCTTGGAGTGAGGGACCCAGAACTGGACACAGCACTCAAGGTGTCGCCTCATCAGTGCTTGAGTACAGGGGGACAATCACTGCCCTGGTCTTGCTGGCCACACTATTGCTGATCCACCTGGGCACACGCTGGCTCGTGTTCAGTCACTCTTGACCAGGACCTCTAGGTCCTTTTCCACTGGGCAGTTTCCTGTTGCCCTGACTTTTGCAGTTCTGGATGTTGTCATTCTTTTGTAACTAGTTTCTCAGGCATTCTCTGTAAACATAGTCATGTTATTGTAATGGTATCTTTTTATTTAGCTTCCTTTCTCCTGGGCACAGAGGTTTGATGGACATTTCCTTTGGCCAGTGTGATTGAGGGGACGCCCTTTGTCTCCTCCAATACACAGTGAATTATAAGGCACATAAATAATAAAGATGGGCGGGGGAAGCCCGGAACTTGTTCCTTCACTCTCCAGAGGTTTCTGTCTCCTTCTTTCGTGTCATTACTGCGACAGCTCTGCCCCAGCCTGTGGTGCTGCCTGCGGTTGTTGTGATCCAAGGGCAGGACCCAGCACTTTGCCTTGAACCTCACACCATTGGCCCGGCCCATGATCCAGCCTGTCCAGGTCCCTCTGCAGACCCTACACATGTAGCTCTGAATCAGCAACAGGAAGCACTGAAGATTTTCTGTGTAGGACTAGGGGAAGGAGCTGAAGGTGAACCTGAGGAAGGGCAGGACTAGGGCTCATAAAACACATAGCCACCAAAAGCTAGAATTAATTAATCTTGCTGCTCCCCATCTTCCACTAATTAATTCTAAAGAAATGACCACCTTGTTAATGGGAACAAGGAAAGGAGAATCACTAATGAATTTTGGACTCAGTACCAGATCATCAGTGGGTTTAGTTAGGTATTTTATTATAATAAAGGATATCAGCACACACAAGACACTAGGAAACTCCATGAAATCCAAAAAACTCAATGAAGAGATGGCAGCATTATACTCATACACCTGTTGTGCCATCTTGTCCCAGTGCATAGTCATCACTTCACACCATCCTTACTATATGTAAAAGAAAATAAAATATTTGAGCTGATTAGATTTTGTATCAGCTTCTGTATTGGTTCTAACTGAGGTAAGTCCAGCAGCCCTGCCAGTGCTGTGCTTCAGTTGATAACACAGCAGTGTTTTGGTTACTGCTGAGAAGCACTGTCCCTCTAACATTCTCCCCCATTAAGGGCCAGGGAATGGGCAAGACCTTGGGAGGGAAAACAAGCAGGCCAGCTGACCCAAAGGAACCAAAGGGATATTCCATACCATATGATGTCAGCTCAGATATAAAAGCCAAGAGGAGGAAGGGGGGGCATTCTTTAATGTCTGCCTTCTGATGGAACCACTACGTGTGCTGAGGCCCTGCTTCCCAGGACGTGCCTGAACATCGCTTGCTGATGGGAAGTAGAGATTGACTTTCATTCTTTTGCTCATGAGCGCGCAGACCCTTGTGTTCGCTTTCTATTGTTTCAATAAAAACTGCCTTATCTCAGATTCAGGACTGATTCATCTTGTCCTTTCCCCTGTTCCTCTGGGCAGCTATAGGGCAGCTTGGTGGGCACCTGGCACCTAGCCAGAGTCAAACCATCACAGCTTCCAATACAAAACATTTTTATTTACACTTCATGAGGAGCTTTTCTTTGTGCCAATATTGTCCCTAGCCTATTTGTAGCTTAGACGCGTCTAGGTCTTCGTATTGCTTTCAGATAAATACAGCACCACGTTTTGAAATGCACTGATCTGAGAAACCTGATGGCAAGGCACAAAGGATTCTGAAGTTGAACCCTGCACCCTTATGTTTTTATTCCCACACTCTTAAAAGCAGCATTTAATAAAAGTTCATTTTGCAGCAAGTGTAGGCAGTGTTCTATGAAAGCTATCTCCTGCATTCTTAAAAACAAGTCAAAATACCTCCTTGCAAAGTGGTTCCAAAACAGCATGGTTTTATGAGTGTGATTTTGTGTTGTACTCATCTGAGAAAGTGACTCTACCATGGTGGATTCACACCTGTTGCCAGCTGCGGCCATTTATTGGATGTGAGAAAAAACAGTAGAAGATGGACCAGCAATAAGAGAACAATCTGTCAAGAAAAAGGAGACACAGATGAATATAACTCATCAAAACTTGAAAACAAAGTAAGCATTGTTGCAAAAGCAATGGGAAAATGTGTCTGTTGGGTAACTGCTGTGTGGCAGTAAAATGTCAGAAAACTTGCTTTGCCTGAGACTGCAGAGAAAGTCCAATGATATGATTTCTGTGGGACTGTTTATGTGAGAAGTGAAATAAGAACAAAAAAGAAGTGATAAAACAATAGGGAAAAAAAACCCCCACCCTCTTGGTGTTAACATCTAAGAGTGGTTGTCTGGAGAAGAAAATATATGCAATGCCTTTGTTGCAGAACACCTGAATACTTAGGCAACCACATGCTGGGAGTCAGTGGCTTTACATTAAAAAAAAAAAAAAGTGAGGTAGTGCATTAGGCACATGAACTTATACCCACAGTTCAAAGGAGCATTAGATATCTGCAAAAAGTTTTCATAGTAGCTGCTGGTATGGGCCTGGAACTGCCTGTGCCAAGCAAAAGAACCAGGTCTGTATCATGAAAGGGAGGTTGACTCCCAGCTGTAGGCTGCAGAAGTCTCCATTCAGTATGGTCTCCCAGCACTCCCTAGCCAGTGACTCAGTTTGGCAGGGTAACAGCTAAACCAGCACAGCAGTTGCCAGCTCAGCAGAAAGCCATGGAGCCTCCTCTGGGGAGAACATATCTTCCCTTGTTTTTGCACACAGTAATGGAAGGGGCAGAACACTTACCTGGCTTACTGTAGTCTTGACTTTAGTTCTCTGGAGAGAATTTTGTGTCCTGTTCCACATTCAGTGTTTTTGCAAAGAGCCTGTACGGCTCACAGCTTTGAACTCTCTTCTGGGAGTGGAAAAAGACACTTTTCTCAGTCAGAGAGGCAGAAGATTTAAACCTGAATTTCCCTAGTATCATATGAATGCCCCAATCACCACCTTTTCCTAACCACATTAAGACTTTCCCAGAGTATGTGGGATTTGCAAACTTAGTGGCAAAGATACAGGCTAGAGTCAGATAACTTGCTATCCTGAACCGCCAGCCTGGGCTCTCTACTCCATCACTGAGTGCAGTGTAAATCCAAAGCAAGCCCAAAGAAAGGCCAGTCCAATGTCAGCCTCTTCCAGTGAAACCAGGCACTGCCAGGGCTCCTACTGAATGTTGAAGGTTTGATGAATGTTGGTGTCTGTCATCAACTATGCAGGTATGGTGATTCCCAGGTCCTTGTTGTGCTTTATCTCAGAGGGAAAGCGCTCACTAGACGCTCTTTCCTTTTATCAGTGGCTGTGGCCAACACACCAGATTTCACAGGCTGGTGAACATCCTAGTGCCAACAGTGTTTGTTCCCATTACACCCCCATGAGAGATCCCTCTGAGTCAGATTTGAGGGAGCAAATTGGTACAGAGAAGTCACTTTCCACCACACAGGCTACAGATTGACTGAGTAACTATCTGCATTTCCAGCACCCATGTTATTTTCAGAGGACATAGCAGTCCTGTTTGTCTGCCCTAAAAGCAAGAGAGGCCATGCCATTTCCTGTGCCTGTGGAATCTTCACAGGCAGTTTGCCGAGACTTTGAGTCATGCATCTCCCTCTCTCCAAATCATGCTTGTGTGGAAGCTATTAGTCACTTGTGTCATCTATTCCAGCATGGGACAAAAAGTTGAGCTCAGTAAAATACTTTACAAATATAAAGATCTCCTAATAAGAAATCATTTACTTCCATTCCTCTATGGAAACCGCAAATAAGAAAATAAAATACCTTCTTGAGATATTTGCTGGATCCACCTTTGGTATTTGTTAAGCACATGCTGTCAGTATAACCAGCTGGATGATTTCCCCACA
This sequence comes from Climacteris rufus, assembly GCA_013398175.1. Lineage (NCBI taxonomy): Eukaryota > Metazoa > Chordata > Aves > Passeriformes > Climacteridae > Climacteris > Climacteris rufus. The sequence goes on from VZRZ01000586.1 coordinate 2,223,926, forward strand.
CAGCATCCAAAACACATTTCCAGTTACAGCTGCTCTGCACTTGCTAAGGAAAGGCAGTCAGCACTGGCTGCACAATCAAGTGGTCTCATCATTTTTGCTTTCATTTATTATATCAAAAGTTAAGAAAGAAACAGGTCCACATCTTGCATCACCAGAAAAGAGTGTGAAGATAAAATACACTTTGCTATTTATTTCAAACTATTCTACAGTTACCCGTATGTAGCAGGGTTGTTGCATTTTTCCCAAAGCAGTAAAAGTTGGAGAAGCTGCCAACAGCAGCCATGCTATTCCTTGAAATACACTTATCAACTCCACGAAGTCTGGAGTTACAAAGACTTTCAATCATTTGAAGTACTAGAAAGTTTCTGTTCCAAAATCTATGCACTGGAATGTCTTCTCATTGAACTTTCCCATAAAATAAACGCATATTGGTGACTCATGACTGTTGAGCAATTAAACCACATAGGAGTTCCAAAACAGAGACAAGTGAATTCCTAGGCAGTCAGATTTATTTAAAGAAAATGACAGCATGCACAATGGAGAATGACATGAACTCTCCCTGAGGTGATGAGCCAAGTTGCATTCAGGTATGTAGTCCATCCTATACAGATTGTAGTTCTAGTGCCTGGGAGGAGATGCACTGTTTAAAACCATTAGAATTGCTGGCAGAGGCTCTGATTTATGTATCTATTTATATATTCTTTGTCTGTGTTTGTTATTCTTTAACAAGATTTTTTTTAAAGGAAGTTTAAACTTTAAAGCAGAACATGTACATATGTGTTTCATAGCAAAGTACAGCCTCGTGCTCACAGCTGCCGGCCTGAAAATTCCCCAGCAGGGTGGAAGCAGGCAATCTGTGAAACTGAGTCAGGGCTCCACTGCCTGACAACGCCTGAGACCAACTCCTCCAGCTGCACTCAATATGCAGGAGAGGACCTCTCTCTGACGGTGGGAGCAGTGCAGAGAGGCTGGGCAGTGAAGGCTTTCATCCTCTGTTTGTGCAGCAGCCTGGTGTGACCTGGAATAGGCTGCTAAATGTCCCAGGTCTGCCAAGCACAGCATGACCTGCAGCTGAGCTCAGTGCTGGGGGAACAAGCTGCTGCTTCCTGAGCTGTGGAGTCACTGAGGGGCACCACAAACCCACCATTTTACACCCTTTCAGGCTTTCTGGGGAACAAATGAAATGGAAATGGGTTACTGTCCTCTCTTTTTAAGTGTAAATTGTGAGTTCAGATTAGAATAGGCCAGTACAGAGATCAGTGTTGACCATTACCTCCCCACTGGCTCTTGAATGGCACAGAAGTATTGGTCTTCTGCAGGCAGATCCCATGTTCAGATCTAGGGAGATGTCTCTGAACCCCAGAAATTAGCACCACAGGGAAGACTAAATGAACCTAAGTGCTGCAACCAGGAGAAGTGATTTAGGGAAGGAAAACTGGCACCTTTTCTCACTGATGATTATACTGCAGCATTCATAGAAGCTAGGACCTACCTACGACCTTCCTGTTAGTTGTTTGTTCTTGTTGATTCATCCCATTTCTGCTTACTTCTACACCTGGTCTAATCTTATCCTACTCCTGATCTTCAACAGTATTTTATACAGCCATGTGTAAATCACATCAGGTCTCCATCTACTTTCATTTATTTCAAAGACTAAGCTCAGTGCGTCTCTGTCTGCATTAGCTAGCTCAGTGCTCAAAATCAAGACCTCTGTTGCTGTGCTTATAAATACCTTTCAGTGTCTGCAGATTGCCAGATTTACCATTAATCACTAATTGCAATTACAATCAGTCAAAACTCAAAGCATGTTCACCTTGTTCCTTTCCACACCTTGACCAAGACACTAGGAACACTGAAGCTCTATTTTTAATGTAAGATACATGCCAACAGACATAACATCTGAGTTACACCGTAGGCAACTAAACTCAGCCAGTCTGGGTGATAGTTATATACAGGATTTTAGTGACCTAATCTCATGAACATCACTATTGGACTTCTAGGAGGAACCTTCTCAAGCCAACACTCAAAATGTTCATGCCATAGAAGATGTACTTAGAGCTCTTGCCAGCTGCACAGGAAAGCAGAAGAAAAGGCAAACTGAGCATCTATATCTTGACACACCTCTTTAAGCATGACTTTCCCCTCCAGTGGGAACAGAGCTCATCTTGACACTTTCTCTTCCCAAGCAGAGTGGTGGATTTTAACCTGCTTGCCTAAAGCACAGCCCAGCACATCACCTTTGCCTTTTAAACAAACCCATGGGTCTGCTTTTAAGTGACCTTGCCCTGTTTTTAGAAACTCCATCTAATCCCAGGAAGCTTGTCTCTGTAATCCTCTCACCTCCCCTTGCCTCTGTAAGCAACCCCATCCTCAGCACTCACTGTTAGCAAAGTAGCTTCCCTGGTGGCTTTGCATGTCTCAAAACAACTTCCTACGTGCCTCTTCCTTAAAGATTCAATTTCATTGATACATGCTTGAATGTGTATACTTGCATATGAAATGCAAGTTCTTGATTACTCATTTCTTATTTTCTCAAGAATGTCCTCACCACTGTGCTTTCAGGCACCACATATAAAAATGTCTAAGCAAGATGAAGTGTACATGCTGGAGCAAATCACTGTGATTAGTCACAGGTTATACGTTGCACAAATTTATTCTGATCCATTACCTGTGTTCTTGCAAGTAGTTCTGACACTCCCATCCCATATCAATGCTCAATCTGTTCATCCTTTGTTTTTCCCCAAGAAATTTATGTAATGTCCCTCTCACTGTGAAGCCATGTGAGTGTTCTGCAGCTAAAACTCAGTCTGCAAATAACTTCACATCTAGCAGTGCCTACCAGCATGTATAAAGCATTCCCACAAAAATAACCAAGCATCAAGACTGGAAATGAGAAAACGATCACGTAAAGCAAGTATTTCAACATGCAGAATCTCCCTACAAACAGATGTGAAAATATAGATTTCACCAGTTGCAATGAAAGAACATTTTGTTCTGGGACTGCACTTGGGATAGCAAGCTCTGGCAGGAATTATTTAACTTAAAATGAGTGAAGATAAATTAATACAATTTCCATTGAATATGCCAGGACAATTATTTTCAGTCCGGTTAAAAATATTCACAGAATGTACTTCAACATAGCATCACAAGAAATGACTTGAAAAGAGTGGTGCAAGCAGGATGGAGGCCACGTAAGCAGATGCACTACTGAGTTTGGCCTTGCAGAATGTAGCAAAGGCTACTGCAGCCAAAGTGTAACCGGCCCTTACTAGTATTTTAATAAAAGGAAAACATAAAGGGTTTATGAACATTTCTGTCCTATTTTCTCTTCTCAAACCAGTATTTTCTGAGCTGTAGGAGGGAGACATGACTCGCTACTGCTGACAGATTCCTGTGCTCAGGACACTGATTCATGGTGCAGGGGAAGCTGCTCTCCAGGGCCACCTGCGTTTCTGATGTCTCAAGAGAAACTTCCTATCTCAAGTTACAGGAACAAATACAAATCAGCTAAGTTCTGATTAAGAAAAAAAAAAAATCAGGTTGAATAGTTCATTTGGTATGAGGCTGGAGTGAGCAGGTATTCTTGATCGAGATGAAAATCTGTAACAAAACGGCACTAATGTATTAACATTTAAGAATTTGGTATTTCAGATCTTCTAATCATGTGCAGTTAAATAACAGAAAATCTTTCTGAAATAAACCCAGTGCAGTCCTGTTTGAGCAAGTTCAAATCAATGTTTTTATTTTGATGTTACATTCCTGCAAGTGCTGGACGTGGCCAGGTTTGATGAATAACAAGAAGCCTCTCCTTTTCCAGCCACACGCACTGAGGTGCACTGGGCACAGCACAACAGACATCCCAGCACATGTGCAATTTAAAAATTACAACATCAGAAAACAGAATGCGGTTACTGGCAATGGGATCCTGTTGTGTCTCTGTATTTTACAGGTCTTTAAAGAAAGCACAAAAACATGAATGTGTGGATTATAAACAAAACAGTTTATTGATTTAATATATGTTTTCAAGGCACTTTCATGTTGCAGTTAAGAACTCCATTTGGTAAAAAGGGAAATCCTTCATAAGCCCCACCTTCACTAAATAAAACACACAACCTCAAGGTCAAGTGAAACAACCAAAATATTTAAGCCAGATTTTGACCATAAGTACATTCCTAGAATCACAAAAAAATCCATATGCACAAATTGGGGGGAGGGAGGGGTTTGCATCTTCTAGATGGACTGTAATTTAGGAAACCCAGTATGAGATTCATCCAAGCTAGTTTTTACCATCTCTAACCTGGACTTCTAGCTAAGCCAGAGCAGAACTCTTTCACCTATATTAAATATCTATGTACAAACAAGATAAACTGTTCTCTGTCAAAGACTATCCAGTAATGTCCACAGGGAAAGTTTTCATTAATGTAATCAAAATTTTAATTTATTTTTTAATAGAGACTCAAGGTGGTATTTCAAAGCAAAAGCCATATGTAGTTATCAGTTACAATATTACCTCTGCATTTGGCATTAAACTAACTAATCACTATTAACAATAGACTTACATCCATATGAAGTTTTCATCAAAACATTCCCTAATATGGGAGGCATCTTGGCACAGTTGTCTCACAGTAGCAACAACTGTGGAAGAAAGCTCAATGCTGGCACACTTCAGTGATTACTTAGGTGTTCAGGCTGATCTTCACTACAAAAACAACAACAACAACAACAAAAAAAAAAAAAAAAACCCTAAAAAAAAAGCCCTCAGTGCTTTAAAAATTGAGTCAAATGCTCAAGATACAATCCCATAAAGGCTAAATTATTTGAAATTAACATATGTTGTCAATCAAAACCATTTGGAAACAGACAGCAAGAGTTCAGCCTCTTATGCTAATGCCAAAAGAGCAAGCACATATTCTACCACCTTTTCTGAGGTTCTCATGTAGGATTTTTTGCTCAGAGCAAGCAATTGCTCAAACTCGAGAATGCTGATTCAATTGTGGAGTTCTAATTGCACTGCAGCTCTTTTGACTGTCACTATTATGTCATGGTCTCATTTTTTATGTCACCAGCACTACATCAGTTCTGTGTTACATCTCCACTGCACACTGAGCACCACAAATTTGGGCACACCTGTCTTTACACTAATACATTTAGCAAAATCTCATGAAGCACACATTTCACAAGCTGACAGTGCGGATTTTGTCACCAGACTCCAGGAGTTTTCAGCAGTGCACTACTTTGGTAATAAATGGCAGGCACACTCCTTGGTAGGTACTGGAGCATGATGAGGTCTCAGCAGTAAAGAGACGTGAGGCAGGCTTCTTTACATGTCAGAAAGCTGTTGGGATTTAAATTCTTTACTCCTCCTTGGAATGTGGCTTGGAGAAGGTGTAAAGGGATCAGGTTGCTGCTACTGTCTAGAAGGCATTGGAGGCAGGCTGCCCCTGACTGCTAGGATGTGAAGGAAGCTGGTGTCTGCTTGGCATTAGTAGAAGGACCTCAGAAAACAACAAAAGACATACAACTGTACCACCACAAAGGACACAGGGGTAACGCTGGCTCTGGGGGCCTGCTCAAGGCCACTCAGCGTTATTCTGGGAGTGACCCTGGTTTCCTGGAGGCTGCAGCTTGCAGTGTCCCCAAACACAGGGCGTCCTCTGGCAGCTCTTTCAGTGCTGGCTCCTTTGTGAGAGAGAGAGCCCTGGGCCGATAGTGTGGGCACAGGTGAGGACAAAGACCCGAGAGAAGGGCCCTGGTGTGATTTCCAGCTCTTTTATTTCCGGGGAAGAGGCAGCAGGGAAGGCAGGAGAGGGTCCGGGGTCCAGGAGAGGCGGTGCAGGGATCCTGGAGAGCTGAAGGCTTCAGTAACCAGGAGCAGAGACACAGGGAAAGCAGAGGATTTATAGGGATACAAGCAGGGCAAAGTAGCCAATTGGGGTACAGGGATGAGAATGTAACCAAAAGAGAACTGAACAGCAACAAAAGTTTCTAGAACATGACCTTATACAGAACATTAAGTAATGTAGCAACTAACCCATGAACTGAAACGAAGCTACAAGGGACACTGGGGGTGAACCAAAAGCTCACCCTAACCATGGAGTATGACTCAGACTGTGGCAACCTCGGGCTGAGCCCACTAGTCTTGAGCCTGTGGGGCTGTGGCTTTTGCTACATACGCCGCGACACAGGGGTGTCCCAGTAATGGCTGGCAACACCACCCCTCCAGCTGAGAGTTTCCCAGAACAGTCCCAGAGATTTTCTTTGGGAAAGCAGAAAAGGTTGACCATGCAGATCTACAGTGATCCACCTGAGACAGCTGAACAACCTGAGCCCTTTACACTGATCACATACTTGAACTCACATACTGGCATCAGGGAAGATAAAGCAATGACAGACAAAAAGTGTGTATTGAAGTTTTAATACATTTTAGTTTGAGCATATAAAGGGTTCATATCTTTAGTCTCTAGTGCTCTCATAACTTGACCAGCTGAAGATGTGGTTTGCATATTTTCCAGTGACATGGACTAGTCTTCTTGAGGTGGGCTCTGAAAAATGCATTGCTTAAAATGCACCAGAAACATGCCTGCCCATGGCAGAGGTGGTAAAGCTGAGAAGGACTGCCCGCACTGCCCCTGTGTTTTGATCCCAGAACACAGTAGTAAGCAGAGTTTACATTTGGCCCTCCTTGCAGGTGAAAATTTCCCATAACTGAAATCCATAAATGAGAGAAACACACTTGATCATCAACAATTTAAAAAATCATCCAAAATTGATAGCACCAAGCATCTTAAGGCCCATAAATCCATTCTATAAAACAGAAAACGGCAGCACCGAGGCCTAAATAAAAATGGTATTCCAGAATTAACTGAGTGAATGTAGTGCTCAGACTGCTGAGAACATGTTTTTACATGGAGGCTGTCTGAAAGCTCTAACAATATAAAGGTACAAAACAGATGAGAAGCTGGTGTTAGTAAGAGACTGGTTATGATCACAGCACTATTCCCTTGAAGTCAGTTCATTCTTTGAAGTCAACAGGAATTTTATTATTTGTCCTCAGTGGAAATAATACTGCACCTTAACTGGAGACTGCACATCACTACTGAGCTTGGACTTACAAAAACACAAAAATGTTCCCTTTGAACAGAAATTATTGCACATTTTATCACCAGAGTGAAGTTGGAATACGTAGTGTTTGGTAGTAGTGTATAACGCACATGCGTTCAATGTTCTGGAAGATGAAGGGTAAATTGTGAAACTTCAGAATAGGACACATACTGCCTCACAGGATTATTTCTGTTAGTAGCTCCACAACACATGACAGTATGCAGGCCAGGACTTGATTCTACTGCCATCTGCTTAAATATACAGACTCCAGAGAAAGTTGTGTTTGCTTCACTGAAAGCAGAATTTACCCCTTTGTCGGGAGCAGGAAATTTTGATATGCACATCCAGGCATAGTCTAAGCCTGGAGGTAATTCATCAGTCAGGCTGACTGACAGAAACACAGTTTTAGCCATGTGGAGTAGAGGTAATGGATATATTTTACCAATCTTCAGACACTAAAGGCTGGAGTTCAGTATCAAATTAGGAAAAAGAAATCAAAAGAACAAACAACATCTCACAGTATTCCACCAGAATCCTTATTCACTGCTGTATTATTGCTGCTGAGTTGAATTCTGGATACCCAGTTCAGTGACCCATCAAAATAGTCACAGCTTTGTTTCTTTAGTACTGGCCTCTGAACAAACTTCAGGTCAAGATTACATTTTTGAAATTAGCACCACAGCAACTACTTATTGAAACTATTTGAAGTTCTTGAAAGAGAAGTAGTGATTCAGGAAGGAATACACGACCTATATAGCAAAACCAGTTTTTCCTAAAAAAAGCAATGCTATTAAAAATATATAATCCATGACAGACATTCTATTTTACCTGTCACAAGAAGTAATGTATACTGCATACGTAGGGTGCATTCAAAATGCAGTATGCCAAATTCCCCACTGAATTAAGTGAGAATTTTGCTGACATACCAACTGGAAATCTTCTTTTATGGACACTGTAATCAGCAGGATTTTAATTATTATTATTATTTCACAGGTATTTAGATTTCATTTAACACACAGTGTATCATTTGACCTATAATAAATGAATGTAATAAAGAACAAACTATAAATCAACAGTTTATATTCTCTTTTCCTACACAAACTAGCATGACCAAAACTGGCATAACTATACCCAGTACTGACTGCGCTTCAGAGTTGGGTATGTTGTCCGACAATATTGGATAATTTCAGGATCAACATTTAAAAAGCTGTTTTGCACAGACCTTTCTGTAGTTGGAGAAACTGATGTAGGAAGCAGTTGCTCATGTCTTACTACCATGAATGTTGAGGCTGTAGTTCTCTCAGCCCCCTTCAGGACAGGAGTCACTGTGACAGTGGGCACAGTCAAGCTCCGTGCCAGACATCGATCTGGACTGCTGATGATTGCAGCTGTTTGACTTTTGACAAGTGGTTTTGTCTTCTCTTTCTTCTGACGCATTAACAAAATGCACACAGAAATAACAGCAACAATGAGTAGCACAGACAGCAGGACCAGGGGGATAATGATATACCAAGGGTTGCTTTCACCTGCCTGCTCTCTGGGACTCTTGGCATTAACCTGGTTTGTAGTCTTCAACTCCACAGATACACTTGTTCCCACTGCCAGATTTAGCAATGGACCTTTCTCATGTAGATGTCCCCAGTGGTTCTGCCCTGGCCACAGAGTTGGTTCAGTCTTCTGTGGTGCTACTGCAGATTCTTCATTCTGTGAGGAGACTGGTGCCTCATCCTTTGAGGTAGAATGAGCCTTGAAAGTGGTCGTGCTGGTTACAAAAGGCACTTCTGTTGTAAAACCCTGCACAAGTGGAGGACTGTGTGGCACAATCGAATACTGAAAACAGCCAACAGCTGGCTGAACAGCATCTGCCCTGAGTATATATGTAAAGGAGTCATTTAACAGATCAATGCCCGTCATATTCGTATCTATGTCTAGAAGCAAAACACCACTATCAATGTCAGCCTGGGTGAATGTCTGTGTGTCTTCAAACACTGCATCATTCACAAACCTTTTCTTTACAATCCTTCCGTGAGAGGGGGGTACTATCACTTCAAATATGGGATTACTATCTGTCAAATTGGCTAACTCAGAAGCATCTAGGTCACTGCTTTCAAATTTATATGCTGCTTGATTTGAAATCTGCAGATCAGGTACAACTTGTACTAAAGGCTTCATTGTGATGTTCAGCATTTGTCCTGTTAGATTGCCATCTGCAGTGAAAACCATAAACTCCAGTACTTCTTTGGACGCAGTGAGATTTGTCAAGTGGTAAGAAAGCCTTCCTGAATACAAATCTGCCTGCTCAAATTTAGTAACCTGCTCATTTCTGATCATCAGGTGCCCGTATTTGAGTGGCTGAGTTATTTCATACATAATATTAGTGCTTTTTCCATTTGTGACAGCTGAAAGCTGAACATCAGTAATAGTGACAGATGTCTGGCCTTGTAGAAGTGAAACATTGGTAAGGTTGACTAGGACAAGAGCAATTGGTATGACTTCAAGACTGAACAGTTTGTATAAAGGGCGATGTTTACCATCAGTCACGCTGAAATAAAACACCCCAGAAGATGAACTTCCGTCCTGTACAAACCAAACTTTACCACTGTCAATGTCAGCTTGTGTGAAATCCTTTACAGATACACTGAGATTGCTTTTCATTGCTAAATAACCATTATTGGGCTTGCTAACAATGGTGTATTTCAGATCAGCTGGGGCATTATCTAGGTCTTCAACTTTCAGATTCTCTGTCCCCAGCATTGACACATCTCCCTGCAGGACTTTCAAGTGCAGCCTTTTAGTCTTCAGTTCTGGAGATTGGTCATTCACTGGGAAAACAGTGATATTAAACATCTCCTCTAAAACTTCACTATAGGGCTTTGTAGCAGGCTTGCTCTTTTGGTTTAACCAAACAGCAAAAGTGAAATTGTCATGTAGTGATTCAGAATTATCATGTATGTACATAATTCCAAATTTGCTTAGTATGTATTGGGAGAAGTTAGGCTTTTCTTTGGTAATGTTTCTTTCTCCAACAACAATCATGCCATGTTGGGGTAAAGATACAACTTGATACCAGACTTCATACATGGCACGTTGTACATCAGGTAGCTTAATCAATAGATTTGAAGCATCTAAATTTGTTTTGTTGATTAATACTCTACCTCCTTCCTGGACTACGGCACCTAGCAGAAAGGAAAAGAGAATCTTAGAAATTTAACGTTTCACAGTTGCCTTATATCAGAAATTACATATAAAACACTGATGATGCTCCAAAAAATTTCTTCTTCATGGTATCCTTGCTTTCCATGTCATGGCTAAAAATATATTACCACTACTTTTAAAACACAATCACATATCAGAAACAAGATTTGCCACTGATGCATACACTAAGATTAAAGAAATCTTAAGATCTCAGAGCTTTTTACCTACCATTATAGAAAACTAAATACCTTCTACAGCAGTAGGAAGCATCAAACACAGGTTGTTAATCTCATTTCTAAAGACACAGTGAATGCAACTTTCCAAGCTACTATCTACACTACCATCTGCCTCTGAAGTATTCTGGTCACTGCTTACTGAAGAGAATGAAGCCTTTGTTTTTCCTCAGGTCTTCAATGGAATCCTAACAGATCCAAAACAATTTGGAGCCCAAAGAGTGAAGCACTTTTACCTGTGTTTGCCAGGAGACGACTATTCCGATCATGCCTGGCAATTTCATATGAAATGACAATATGGAACTCCTGGACATCCAGAGCTGATGGTGGTGAGGAGGCAGTAAATGTAAAGAAATCTTCTGCACTCCAATCAGATGACTCAGCATGTAAGTGTTCATACATGATCAGACCTTCATCAACCTGTTTCAGGTGAAGAACAGACACAGGTGTAAGAGGAAAATTATTTTAAACAGAGGAGTGTTAAAGACAGAACAAATATCTGGAGAACATTGTTCAGAGAGGCCTTTGTACCTTAGTTCATGTAGACTGTATATGAATCATAGAACTGTTTAGCTTTAAAAAGACCTTTAAGATCAAATCCAACTGTAACCCAGAGCTGCCAAGTCCACCACTAAACCATGTCCCAAGTGCCACATCTACCCATCTTTTAAAATACCTAGGCTGGTGGTTCAAGCACTTTTCTGAGCAGTCTGGTTCAATACTCGATCATGCTTCACATGAAGGAAAGTGTCCTAGTATTCCATTTAAACCTCCCCTGATGCAATTCCAGGCCATGACCTCTCATCCTACCAACCACTTGTTACTTGGGCAAAGAGCCTGACCCCCACCTGTCTACACTGTCCTTTCGGGCAGTTGTAGAGAGTGATAAGGTCTCCCCTGAGCCTCCTTTTCTCCAGGCTAAACACCCCCAGCTCCCTCAGCTGCTCCTCACAGGATTTGTGCTCTGGACACTTCCCCAGCTCCACTGCCCTTCTCTGGACTCACTCCAGCACCTCAATGTCTTTCTTGGACACACAACTGGACACAGCACTCGACGTGTGGCCTCACCAGTGCTGAGTACGGGGGGACAATCCCTGCCCTGGTGCTGCTGGCCACACCATTGCTGATCCAGGCCACGATGCCATTGGTCTTCTTGGCCACCTGGGCACGCACTGGCTTGTGTCCAACTGGACGCCTACCAGCACCTCCAGGTCCTTTCCAGCCACTCTGTCCCAGCCTGTGGCGCTGCCTGGGGTTGTTGTGACCCAAGGGCAGCACCCAGCATTTGGCCTTGTTGAACTTCACACCACTGACCTCAGCCCATCAATTGAGCAGGTAGGTACACTGAGATTATCTTGTGTTTCTCTTAAGAGGGACTCTCTGTTGCCAGATAAGCTTACCTGAAAGTAGTTGAAATGTTACTGGGCATGAACACTTAGTAAAAGCCTTGTGTGAAGAGCAGAGCTACATACCACTGAGAAACTATCTCAAACTAGCAATGGTAATGGTGATCCAGAGCTCACGTGGACTGCATTTTTAGTAAATCAGAGTATCATATGTCTAAGGTTTTCTTTATAAGTACACTGGCAGGGCTGGACTCATTGACCTGAAAAAGCATATGAAAGGCTGAAGGCTGGAAAAAGATTGTGATGCAATTATTTTCTGGAATAGCAAAAGATACTTGTAAGAGACCAAGAAAACTAGAAGAAAGTGTAATGACCATCGATATTTACTCTAAATTATAAGCAAAGAGTTGATGGAATTACACAGTGGAAAATCTCTACATCAGAGCAAGAAGGGGATTCCTAAAAGACAGGAGGAATCTGGTCTGTCCTATCCCTGCCTGCACTGACCTTGCAGATCATCATGCTGAAGAGACTCTAATCAGTCTACTGTGAGTAATCAGTTTCTAAGTATTGCAAGATAAAGCAGTAAATCTCCAGAGAAACAAATGCACATACAAGATAAAACCATTTTTCTCTTCAGACCCCAAAGCAAAAGGCAGTATTTTCAGACTATTTCTCACCAGCTGGAACTACACTTGAATTTTAAGATCAATACCATAAAGCATTGGAATTGTAATAGAATTTCTAATGACAGCAAGACTAGAATACAAACTGAATCTTATCCAGTAGATTCAGCATCTGGTCTGCTTGATAATTCATTCACTAGCTGGAGAGATGACAGTTACACCTATTAGATCCTTGGCAAGTTCCCAACCACTGACCTGACCTGCACATGTTAGTTTGTAATTTCCAGATAAATCCCTGTCTGAGATGGTGCTGGTTTTAAATTCACTATTTTAACACACTCCTCACAGCCTGCAAACACATTGAAAGGACTCATTAGCACACGTTTCATTCACATATGCTTGAAAGATGTCAAAAAAGAAAAAAAAAACCCTGCTGTTATTGCAGATGAAGCATTTTAGCAGTATAGAATCTGAGGTGTGAGTACAGAGAGATCGAACCCTGAAATCACCGCAACAGCCCCTATTGAGATCACTGGGGAAAGTGGGCTTTCAAGGTCAGTTTTCTCAGTAGCCTCGAAACCATCCCATTTTTTTCCCTAAAAACTTGAGACTGATGTGATAAAATCCTATATGCACATCTCCAGGTTTCTGCTCTCCCTATATTAATAAAATTCTTAATGGCTATTACAGGACAAACAACAACAAAAAATATCAAAAGGATATGTTAGTTCAGGGTAACTTTCCAAAACTTCTAGGACTTCAAATTTTTGTAACAAGTACAGGCACAATATACATCCTTTAAATTCAAAGGTATTTATTATCAATCTTAATTGGTTGGTTGCTGTTGTTTTTTTAATTGCAAATCCATTCTAAAGTCTGGGCTAAGAACAGAACGAAATTGTTGAGGATTTCTGTGTTTACGTCTGCAATGACTGAATCAAATGAAGAAGCTGTGGCTTGCTGCAAGATGAAAATAATTCTAAGATATCATAGAAAGTACTACAGAGAAAAACGAAAAGCAAACATCATATTGAAAAACTCCTGTGTTACTCAAGAGTGTTTAACGTGCAAATAATGTTCTTATATTAGCCGAACAGCAACTGTTCAAGAAAAACTGTCTTTGAATGCAATAGTAATTTCAGTTCTTTTTTTGTTTTTTGCCCTTTGGCAACAAAGCAATAAACCACAGGGCATAGGGAAGAGTTCAGCACCCCAGCAAAAGTGATAACTACTGTTATAAACTAGCAGCATAACACTTTTCCAAATTGAAATTTCAAATTCCTCAGCACAGAATGAAGTCAATGAAAACCCAAAAACCTACAGTAATGCAAATTTTTTTCAATTCAAATCAGGTTTACAAACTTTTTACCAAACAGAAACTGAATGCCTTAGTGTCTATTACTTGGAGAATGTACAATCTTAGTAACATAAATGCAATTTTCTTCACTGATATTTAACTGCCTGTGGTTACAACACACTGGACTGAAAGTTTATTTAGGATCCCTTTTCCCTGCCTTATATCTCACTCTCTACCAGACTAAATAGCAAGCTGGCTTGGATGCCTTAATTCTACCTGCAAGAAATCACTTAGCTCTGCTCATCTGAAACGAAAACAGCCAATGGAAGTATCTCCAACAGACAAGAAAAGCATACATATTATAGCCCAAATCCTTACACAATTTACAAAGTTCAAAGAAAAGTTAGCTATACATTAGTAAAAACTAAAGCTGTGGAGAATAAGTGGCATGTTCTGACATGGTACTGTCTGATAAATACACACAATAATCATATCCATAGGCAAAAAGATTGAAACTTCAAAACCTTAGCTGAAAGACTGCCCACCTAACATGTTTAACATGTGTCATCTAATACTCATAAAAATCACACGTTATGGAATCAGAAGGGAAAGGCGTCATTATACAGTTAATCTCTTTCATAAACCACGACAAAACTCAGCAACTATTGAAACAAGACTAGTAACATAACGGGATTAGAACAGGGTTTATGAGAACTATTCTGTGCTAATCTTGATTTTTACGGTCCAAGTGGAGATTCATTCCTCCACAGTCCTTGGTCAGGTTGTTTCAAAGTTTGATGACAACCAATAAAAAAATATCATCCCTTTTTCCAGGTTTTACCAACCAAGTTTCAAATTCTAGCCAATAGATTTTCTTATTCCTTCATATACTAAATCAAACAGCCACATTTAAAATCTGTAAACATGTTTTTCCATGAGCAAAGTCAGAAGATTGACACCCTTTTGTCTCCTGCACTTTTATTTTCTGAGAATAACTTAATGAATGCTGAAGATACAGTCGCATTCAGATTCTGCAAACAGACATGTAATTTCTTTTGTAAAAGAATTTTTCCATCAAGTTACATAAGCTGCCACGTTTTAGTCATTCAGTATGAGAACCTGTATTACATTTAAGATACTTCAAACACTTAGTACCACAGCCAATCAAGTCAATAAAAGTCATCTTAGGGACACCCACGAGGACTGTGTACCGCTGAAATGAATCTGATATTTGGACTTTTCATAGAGAAAGAGGCTGCTCCTTCTGCCAAAAACTAAAGGCTTCCAACCTCCGACTGCTGGTTAACGGCACCAGAACAGCTCTTCTTGACAAACAGTGTTACAAGCAAAACAGTGGAAATTGCCAAGATCCTGCTAGTATCCAAGCAGCGGGGAACAAAGGCTCCTTTTGTGTTCATTACTAAATGCCAGACACTTAATGACATAGCAAATCTGGGTGACTGCACTGATGGGTCACATATGCCTGGTTACTTAACAGAAATAAATGGATCACACCAAAAATAAGCGACTGAGATGCCCTTTGAAGTCACAATCTACCCCTCAACTAGTTATTATAAAGTACAAGCTTACCATAGACTGCGTAAAACTGAGGATTTCCTGAGTGGTATCATCAGAATTTACTCTGATCAGTCTTCCAAGTTTTGGGGAAGTTACAATCAAAAAACTTATAGTTCTGTTTCCTGCATTGGTCACATCATTGGTTACAGCTTTCAGATCATGTTGTGAAATAGGCTTCCTGGAACCTAAAAAAATGTCAGTTATAGGAAAGAGATTTAGAACAGCGTTTTTTTCCAAAAGGTAAAGTTTTGTATGCACAACTCACACTCTCACCCAGGTATTCTACTTAGTATTTTAGTAATATTTTATAAGATCCGCAGGGTTACTCTTTTCCTAGTTACCTTCTAGTTACAACTCTTTCACAGCTTTTTCAATCAAAAGCCCATTAGTATTATGTACCCTTGTTTTAAAAATGTAAAAAAATGCAGTTCTCTTCAGCACATGTAATCACTAAATACTGGCTTCTACAAAAACCTCCCAAAGTATGGCACAGAGCATATGTAAGAAGTTCTGTTTCTATGTCACATGTCTAGAACTGAACTCAAACTCCAATGTTCTTGGTATTCCCAGTTGCCACGGAAGACATAGGTGATTTGACTGAGCAATTCAGCAAAGTTTCTGGTGAACACATAAACCATAATCAATCACTAACAAAGCTACACCTTATGGATATGAAATATGGTTTTCATTAAATGAAAGTAAAACATAAGTACTGAATTAACCAAATTATGAAGAACATCATATAACAACCATAACAGCCTGAACTGAAACAATGTATTATTTATTAAGAGAGATGGAGACTGAGTGGTAACAAAATGCTTTTAATCCATAGCACCACACTGAAGTTACTACCTTATGGCTAAAAGATTATACAGAGCTTTCTGGCATTAGTCAAACGAAGGCAATTTTTCACACAGCTGTGACAAAACCAAACCTACTAATTTCCTAAAAGAAAAAAAAGTTTTATCTGGCTTCTTTTTGATGCAGTTTCAAGGTATACAATCAGCAAACTAGAATTCATGTTCAATTATAACTTTGGAGGAGCAACAGATTCCCATAATCCTATGCCTCCTGTATCCCCACTTCTGCCTCCATTTTCACATTTTCTTTTTCCCTTGCACAAGAAGCTTTTACAAGTTTCAGTACACAATGTCAAAGACTAGTAGTATATGCCCTTGAGGTCTGAACTATCAATCTGTCTTCAATAAAGCATAATGTTTTACTGTTGTAAGAATAATACTAAATAACATACATATATATGCTATAACATTCAGAAGAAAAAATATGGTAGGGACACTGAAGAGTAGGGATACTCTGCAAGCCATTAATACCAGGAGTCTGTGTGTGCTTTGGTTCAAATAACACCTACTGTGAAACAGAGTTCTTACCAAGAAATAAGATCTTCTGCCTCTGCCTGTTTTCCCATTTTTACCTTCCCATATCTGTGTCCATACTGTTTTGAAAAGTGAAGGAGTCCCTCAAGTTGACAAAAATTTTACCACACAATATCTAATTCAAGAAGTCTCCCTCTTCTACCTCTCTTTTCTTTTCCCTGTTTTGTGTGACAGGCAGAGAGAGAAGCGTGACCTTGTGTGTACAGCAGATGTGGTCAAGAACGTACAACTAAGCACAACAGTTAATCAGACCACATAAATCTGCAATTGCAGTTATTTATCAATAATCACCTATTTATGCAAACCAGGCCTTAATGCTTCAACAGAGTATGACAGAGTAACTCTAAAATATGGTCACACTGTAGTGATGGAAGTTACTGCTCCAATTTTTCATAACCATACCAGGGTACCACACCACCACCATCACAGAGCAGGGCCATGGAGAGCAAGGATGTCTGCCACAGAAGCCCCTTCATTCCTAACACACCTGACCTCACTCACTGCAGAGCACAGACTGATACACAGTCTAGAGACACTGATACACAGTCTAGAGACACAGACAACAAAGTCTATCATGCTCTACTGTAAAATGGCATCCTTCCCCAAACACAACCTTCTTTTTCACCCACCTCTGACCTGAGAGCTGAGAACCTTTTCCAGCACCCACAGCAGTTCTCCCCTGGTCTGATACCTCAATAGGGAAGGTCATTTTCCAGCCAACAGACTGGGTGAAGGAAAATTAAGTGAGAGCACTGCCTGTATGTCCCCAAACACAGAAGGGGAGGTCACAGAAACAACCCCACCCAAACACGGGGGACAGGGACAGGGACAGGGACAGGGACAGGGACAGGGACTGAGGAGAAAGGCACACAACAAGAACAGGTGATGCTGAGCAGGACCAAGCTAATCAATTCGAGTGCAACAGTGTAAGATTGGTGCCTAACAATTTTGTTATGCGTTTTTACTGACTACATTTAAGATTTGAAAAATGCTTTGGCATGAGCATTCTGCCTATCACTGCCAAAGAGTTACAAATCATCTAATCTATGGACTGATTAGACAGCTCTGTTTCCAATTAACTACAAGTCAGGCTGCCTCTCGTTCTCACAGAAACTCAGCTGATTGCTTGTTTGAGCAATTGCTTTCCTGAAGAGAGGAAATCCTCAAACTGCACATATATAGCATACACTAGAAAAAAATAATATATCTAGCAGTCAATTTCCTGAGCACACTGAGTAAAATGAACTTCTGTTAAACACAAAAAAAATCTGCAAATTGTGTAAACAAATCTGGTGTACCCAACACAAAAGAAGACAGTAGTTATAAAATTGCAGAACAATCTTATAAAATTGCAGAACAAGATGCTTTAGAGAATAGTTTACACCCAGTCATGCAAACGTGGTAAATTCTTCACAATAAATTCAATTTTTACTACCCCAGAGAGAAGATTTATCAAGTTGCCTCAAAATTAACCTTTTTCTGTAAGGCTATAAAATATAACAGGACACTGACTGTTGTTTTTATATGTATTAACCATTTGGCACCATAATTGTTGTAATCGTCATTTCATGATGGCAAAGTACAGCTGCAACCCATGTAGCTCCAGAATGTCTTTAAAAAAATAACAGAAAGAGAACATTGAAAAAGCTAGTAACACTTTTTAACACCTAAAAGGAATTTCGCTAACCCAAAGCAAGTGAGCATTCAAGAAAAAAAATGTAATCTTGGATGAATAGTTTGCAGTGCTGAAAGAAATACTCTGTTTTGTAAACTGAAGAACTGATTGACAGTCTAGAGACTTGGCCTTCTACGGAAGTATCAGGCATACTTTTCTTAAAATTATCATTGGCTTAAGATAGAATTCCAGTAAATCCCTGTGTCCAAGGCAACTTTACACAGCAAAACTGTAGGTTAATAAGCTCTGTAAGTGGATTTATGGGAATCCCATTTATATTGACTGAATTAGAAGATCATGCTGCTACAATCTCATTTTTTGTTTCCTGTGTTTAAGTGGCTTTTGTTGCAAACTTTTGTTTATGCAGCTTATATTCAGGAAGTTTAAGAAGATAAAGTGTTCCTCTTCCGTATCCAATTAATAGATCAAGGTACAGATTAATACTTCTAGAACTCTGCCAATTCTTAATATCTCTCTGATTCTACCGATTATATTCAGAGAAAAAAAAAAAAGGCAGCACAAACAAAAGTCTGATGCAAGATATTGCCGAGAGAAAACTTATCTTTATTTCTCCTTTATCCTGCAATACATGTTAGATTACTGACTCAATGAGGGATTACTCTTGACAGTGCAAAGGAGTAAATGGCTCTGGTGAGACCTCTTAGCACATCAACTCCTTCAATAGTATGATTTAAAAAATACTCAGCTGCTGATCCAACTAGTTACGAATGCACAAATAAGAATCTAAGTTTTCAGTCTTTCTGATTCATTGAGTCTGTGCTGCTCTCCATAACTCATTTTAAACAAAAGAAAAGTGAACGAGCAACCTGACAAACTTATATGTGTTATTCAGAATTACATGGATGCAAGTTTCATCTTTTATCACTTTTACCAGATGATATCACAACCACCTAAGACATCTCTAAATATTTAGAATAGAATATAGAGCTTTTAAACAAATCTGAATAGGAAATCTCCAGATCTTTGGCAGAGACTGTTATTGTCACGCTATACTTGAATATTTCACTGCCAGTTTCTATGACTCCAAGCATGTACATATCAAAAAATTAAAGACTACAAAGCAAAAAATCAGTATGCTGTTTGAGAAAACATTAACCCTTTTTAAAAACATACAGATAGATGTTCCCAGGGACAGTTTTCCATAGTTTAGTCAGTTAAGTATCTGACAAATAACTCTGTACTATGCACTATTTTCAAGTGGACAAAATCATGATAATCTTAAAAAACAGACCTGGGAAGACTCTGAGCCCTTTGTTCACTTCAAGGCTAACAACCAGCGTCCGAGCTGTGATGCTAAAAATCTGCCGGGGTGCAAAGTTCAAACCATCTGTCACCTGAAAGTTGAAGCCTCCAGACATTGCTCCTGTAGAAATCAAAATTGCAAATTTATTCTTGTATTACTCTGTCATCCAAAACACAAACATATACTGGACAACTTTTGTTTTTGGCTACAGTGAAGTATTGTTGAGTAATACATTCAAGTGCAGGTAGTTCTGGATGCAGCTGCAGTGGAGCTGCAGGTGGAGCTGTGGGTGGCCAGAGCCCAAGGCTAGAGGCCCTGAACTGCTGACCCTTTGCTCAACAAAGGGGACATGGATCTGCAGCCAGGGGACCGACACCCAGAGACACAGCAGGAGCTGAGGACCCCAGACTTTCATAGCTTAGACTGCAAGGTCTTTTGGTCAGTGTCCCAGCTCAGGAGCTCCCAGTTCGAGCTGTTGTTCTCTTGTTACACCATGATTAAATTATTTTAAGGACACAGGAACCTGAGATTCTGCTATGGGAAAGCTGGGGTCAAGTCAGTGAGGAAACCTTGTCTGACTGTGTGAGTGGTGTGTGCAGGGAGTCAAGCAGGGCTCCTATCAGCTCACTGGAGGCACCAGATGTGAAGGGGGTTCAGTCTCAACAGTAAAAGTCTTGGGTAGTATCAGTGTGACTGCCAGAGTGATTCCTAGATGGGCAAACAGCAAAGTTTCCTTAGCAATATAACCAAAGCCATCCTGAAAGCACCTTTTGATCAGAACCCTTGTATCTGAATTAGAATGAAATAAACTGATATTGCAATTAACACGTCTCCAAGGAAGAACTACTGGCTGTTGTTTTCATTGAAGGCCAGACATCCCTTAGATGGAAATCAGCAAGAGTTCCCCCTTCTTCTCTTTCTTCACTGACTCAGTTGAGCTGAAACCAAGTCAAACTTGGGGAGACAATGACTCGAAGATTTCCAACTCCTTATGTGTCTTAGGAGGGTCCAAAGCACTTCAGCACTCACATTTTGGCAACGAAACAATTTGGGAAAAAGAATAACTAGAATGTTCTTTCATTTTGTTTTACATTTAAAGGTCTGAATCAACCCTCAGGTTGTTTCCTTAGCCTCTTTGATGCATTTCAGCTTTGCTGAAGAAGGTATGTTGTCACAGCTTAAACTATTTCAGAGGTTATGTGTATTCATAATAAATGCACATTTTGCCCTTTAATCTTAGGACCTGTATGTACTTTGGCACAAGCAATACCAAAATACCTCCAGGAGTCAGAGTGGATTCCTGTAAAAATACGTCTCTCCGAACTGACAGACTGCTTTTAAGCAGAGGCTCCCCAGATTGTTCAATTAGGTAGAAAGACAGAATGAAAAATTGAATCATTAAATACTGCAAAGAGTAACTATGCTCTTCTACTTGCTTGCCCAATTTAGTCACAAGACTACAAGAACACAGATGCTGAAAGCCAGAGGGTGCCATGTACTTTCATGTAAAGACCAGCATACCTTTCCTAACTGTAAATTAACATATCAGAAGAATCAAAGGTGGGTTCTGAGACTATAATTAACAATACCCTAAGCAATGCTCTTATATCCATCCAGGCACTGAAGCAGCTCTGGAAGATCAGGTCATATTGTTTTTATTTTAAAAGTTTTTATTTTCTGATGTATTCTTCTGATAAAAATGAACCAGCTGCTTACTTAAAAAGGCACTGGGGAGTCTACCACTTGCACTAAGTTGAAAAGAAAACCCAAGCCAACCTATTTACATATCTTCACTTGCTTTTTTGGCTAAGGCAGCTCAACTGGTTGACACGAACAGTTTGTCATCAGGAGTCAGGAACATAACTACATCCCGAAGTTCTGCTTGGGTGGAGCATTTATTATTTTATCACAGTTAACTTTTAAAGATGTATCCGATCAGATGTGATAAAAAGGACACCAGGGAGACAGCTTGTAAAAGCTGCATTGAGAAGACACTAAGACTTCAGAATCAACAAGAGTTCAATTCATTACTGCCCTAAGAAAAATACTGCTAAAGTGGGAAGGAAGAAAGAGTGAAAAAGGGAAGAAATTGTCATGCTGAAAGAGGAGTATAGAAAAGGAAAGGTGTGTTCTGGTTCTGCATTTACGCTGGTGACAGAACAATCAGGGATTATGGAGGAAACAAAAAATTCAAGGGGAAAACATGAGAACAAAGAGGGAAATTTGCAACAGCACAGAATAAGCAGCATAATGTAACTCATAAGGCTGAGTAATGTGAAGAGAAAATTTTGGGGTCTAATTTAGAGGCATAAAAGCAAGGTACAGTAGTACTTTTATTGGCAGTACAAAAGACACTGATGATGGAGAGTCTTTGCCATGTACAGGTGTAAAAATGTGTAGTGCCATGAGGATTAGCCAGGGGATGGAAGAGCTGCCTCAGCCAAGAAGATGCTGCCCTTTCTCTTGCAAAGGACTAGAGTGAGCAGGAAGAGTAGATGGGGGTACTCCCAAGAGGAGACAGAGAAGCTAGCACACACTCTAAGACTGATGACAAGAACAGAGAAAATGTAGAGAAAAGGGATAAAAAGCTGAAGCAGCATCAATGTGAAGAAAGGCCCCAGGACAAGGCTGGGACCAATAGCATAAGAGTAACAAGTACATTTCTAGCAACAGATCAAGATGAAGGAGGAAAGAAAACTGCTGACTGAGAAACAAAAAAGTAAAATGATCAGAGTGAAGCACTGGAGGCCATGAGGTTGAGATGACAGAGCCAGAGCAGCTGCAAGAACTGACACACAACCCAGTCAATTTTATGTTACAAATTTACTGTACAAGTCATACTCCCACTTACTGAAAAATGAAATTTTCTGTTCTTTTCACTTTTATTAATCAAGATTCATTCCCTAAGACTACAGATGTGCATTTGTCCCTTGTGGAACACAGATTGGTTACCTTCCTCACACTGAGACTTATCACTGTCCTACCATCATGGGGATTTTACACATCAAAGTCTCCCTCAGAACAATTTAAACAGCTTGGTTCACTTTTGTCATTCTCTTGACCTTCCATTTCCTGACCAAAGTATTTGCAAAGGATACTTACAGCTCACCAGTAGCTGCTTGTAAAGCAATTTCAGTAATACATATGCACTCTGCAAGACTGCACCATAAGGCAAAGCACTTTAACCTCATGAAGACACAGCACAAATCTGGAATTACTGCTGTACCCAAGGGAGCACTGGAATTCCAGCCTGCCTCAGGGCTTGCAAGAGAGCATTGTCCACCTCAGAACAATGATTTATTCCTTCTGTAGCAAGTGCTTTCTTCTTTCAAATGAGGTAACATGGTAATAGAGCTGGAGCAGGAAATAGGTAGCTATCAACCTATAAAAGCCCTACATCTTCTGGCTAAAACCCCACTGGGATGTTCATTCCTGTGGCTTCCCAGCACTGTCATTCAAGGATGCATGAAGCTCACCTGACTTCTTTTATTCCCCACACATTCTCTCAAATGCACAAAAACTCCCAATCTCTAGCTCTGGACACTGGGAGAAAGACTCAATGTTTAAAGCTGAATTCCTTCACAGAAAGGGAAGTTGACATCATACAGATGAATCATAACTTCATCATCCATCACTATACTGCAGCAGGTATCTGTGACACTGTTGGTCCATGAGCAGCTCTGCACTGTAGCAAGACAGAAAGGCTTCAGAAAACAGTCAAAAATAGGGATTGCATGTCTTTGAGAGGTTCATGGAAACACTCCCCTATTGCAAAACTGCTTTCAGAAAGAAGGCTGCTATCAAATGAATCACAAGGACACCAGGGTTTCCCAGTGAGCACACATTTAAGACATCACACTCTTTCTTGTATAGTTTTGAGATAATGTAGCACATACCCAGATCTCTGTGACACTACATTGGTATCTTTGACAGATTACAAACACAAATATACTGAACAGGAGCAGGTAGAAGATGCGGTATTTTTGAAATCACATACCGTTGTGTACAAAAACCAGCTGCCCTTCAATTATATGAGCCTGGGTAAAACTAAGGATACTCTTGTTTGGAGAAGACTTCAGAGCCAAGTGCCCATTGCTAGGTGGAATAATGGAATACACCAGTTCTGATGGTGAGGAGTCCTTGTCTTCTGCACAAAGGTCACCAATAGTTATTTCTGTGATTGAACCTACCCAAACCTAGAAAAACAAAAATAAATTTAAAAAAATAAAGAAAGAAAATGCATACAAATGAAAATTGGGTGATGGGAGGCAGAGGACAGGGATGGATGACACATGACTCAAAGAAAAAGAAAGAATAAAGATTTGTGCTGTGTAATACTTGCAGCTATGACAGGTTTCCTTACTGCCCATCCAAATCTCTGATCATGGACTGGAATAGTTCATGTTGGCAAATAATTTTTAAAATACAAGACCTTGAAATAATACAAGCAAATACACCCTAGACCAGTTAAGAGTTTCAGACAGTTGGAGCACAAGTGCTCTGTTTGTCAAGCATTATACAAACTCTTACAAACACAACAAAAATTTTATTATGATAACTGAGTCAAGGAGTTGCTTTCCAATACATACACAGGAATAGTAGTGTCATGTATTTCACAGCATGCAAGGCATTCAATATGCCCTACTTTCACCAGCAGAAAAGATAAAACAGCCTGGGGACAGCACAAACTCTAACACAAATAGAACACTTCTTTTAGCTGCATTATTTTCTTCTAACAACATGCACTAAATGCCGTGTTTTAGTTCACTAAACAACCCAGAGGTGCTCAGAGCAGTGGGAGATGAAAGAACTGACATTGCCAACAGCTGCCTAGCATTTTGTAAGGTCATCATCACAGACAAAACCGCTAACCAGGTTTTAGAAAGATGGTTTAAAACCTATTACTTAATTCTAGCAAATCCAAATCTGGAGCAGATTTTAAGTCTAATACCAGAGGAGGGCCACGAGGTTGAGAAGAGGACTGGAGCACCTCTTCTATGAAGTCAGACTAAGAAAGATGGGGCTGTTGAGCCTGGAGAAGAGAAGGTGTGTGGAGACCTCATAAAAATCTTCCAGTATCTACAGGTGGCCTACAGAGAAGCTGGAGAGGGACTCTTTGACAGGAACTGTAGTGACAGGACAAGGAGTAATGGGTATACACTCAATGAAGGAAAATTTAGTAAGCTATTAGGAAGAAATTCTTTACTGTGAGGGTGGTGAGATACTGCAACAGGTTGCCCAGGGAGGTTGTGGATTTTCCAGTCCTGGCAGTGTTCAAAGCAAGGCTGGATTAGTTTTGAGCAACCTGGTCTAGTTGGTTGGAGAGACATGTTTGTGGAGACACATGGGAGGTGTCTCTGCCCATGGCAGGGAAAGTTTGGACTAGATGATCTTTAAGGTCCCTTTCAACCCTAAGCATTCTATGATGTTATGATGATTCCATGAAACGCCTTTTTGGTTTTCTGCTTAAGATATGGACAAATGGCAAGATTCTTCTTTCAAGCAGAAAGGACTGCTCTCTGAGTTTCATCCCTATCTTACCAGATAATTTCTTGTTTGGAAAGGATAAGCAATGGCCCATTTTATTCTTCATATCTGCTGTATTCATTTGGAATGACAGACAACAGCTCCAACAAAGAACAACACATACTTATCTCAACAGGAAATTCTTAAATATTCACTATATCAATACCAATTATTTCCATGCAGAATTTATATCATAGCGCACAATCTTAAGTGCCTAAGCCTTTAAATACCTTAGCCTGAGCTTCAAAACACACACTGCATCATTTCTTACTGGCTTCCTAGGGTCTTAGTACATTTAATAAATATCTGGTAATAACATCACACCAAGTGGTTGAAGAGGAAAAATGATCCTTAACAAAGGGCATTTTACCTCTGCCCAAGCCAAAAATCAGTGATCACAATTCACAAAGTATTAATTTTACTTTTCAATAAGAACCATAAAAGAAAACCTTTTAAAACCATGGAATTTGTGTCACCACACTTCAATAAAGGAAAGATTTCATTCCAAATTGTATCACAAAATATGTGCCATGGAAAAAGAGATATTAAAATTAAGTTAGATGTTTTTTCTAATTAAAAATAAAGCTTGAAAAATAAGTTTATCATAGAAAATACCTTGCAACTAGCTAATAGTTATTTTCTCCCCTGAAATATATATGTGTCTGTAATGTAATTATTAATATAAAATTTTGAAAAAGAATGAAACTTATGACACAGGACAATAACTAATGGCACAGGGTGACTTAATGAGTGGCACCAAATAAGCACATCCATATCACAGGTTTTGTACTGACACCCTTTAATTCATCTCAGTAGCACTTGTGTAGATTATTCTATAAAGAAAATCAAAGGTCACACACAAAATAAGCAGAAAGATAAGAAGTCACTATGGAAACATTATTACAAATGACTCACTAAGTTTCAAATTATATTCCTTACTAAGGAAAAAAATAATTAAAATTTCTAATTATAGAAAAAAGCATTTTAAAAAGCATTAGTATTTAATTCTGTTGTTCCAGCACATTAACACACAATGCTTTTTAAGTGCTATACATGGCCTGCAACATGATCCCTGAGAAATGAGAGAAGATCTAAGAGCTGAAAAAACTATAGGGAAGCAAACCGTGAGAACACAGCAAGAATTGTACAAGCGTCTTATTTTTCATACCTGGGATCAAGATCTCCTTGAAGAGCACCGTGAAAATTGCACCTGAATTTCCAGGACGTAGCATTCCACTAATTTTTCATGTGCCTAACATATTCCACAGACATGGTCCAAGAAACGGTTCGTGACCTTGCTGAAGGGAAATAATTTATTCTGCTCTACTTACAGGACTCAGCTGATCAGCATCTCCTTGCACGCCACTTATCCAGAGTGTGAAAACACTCTGTTTTCACATTTTAACACTCTAAGTTAGTGACTTAGAGAAAACAATAAAAATTAATCGGTTTAAATTTGTGCATTTAAAAAAAAAAAACTAATTCTAGGAAAATATAGCCCTCTTGTGGCAACAGGAGGATACAGTCATTTCAGGCATTGATACCCACATATTTAAATGCATACATAAATGAAGCATATAATGCCAGAAGAGTGATTTTCTTCAAAACATCCTATTTCTCTTACCCATTCCCACTCCAGAAAAAAAAGTTCCTAGCAACTGTGGAAATTTTAGGAAATTATATCTAAAATGCTGATAATACAAGTTTCTAAATAAACATATACCTCCCACATTTGTTGTAATGGAAAGACTTTAAATTAAATGCATTACAGAAGTTCTCAGGACAGTAAAATTTTCTGTATCTCATATGTTTTGTCATAAATTCTGAGCCAGGGGAAAAAAAACCCAGCAAACAAAAACCCACCCAAACACCTAAGACCTGCATTTGCTTTCACTTCCTAGAGAAAAAACAAAACTATTCCCAACATGGTTGGTTGTTTGTCACCCTGAAACTCCCCTCATGGTGTTCATAACCTTGATAACAACAGACAAGGTTGTTTGAAGAAGGGATATTAGGGATGCCTTATGGAAGCTACAGTTGGACTCATTCAGCATGTGTGCACATGCCCAACAGTTTCTTGCACTTGGTCAGAAGCCCATGACACACGCGAAAATTCCATATATCCACACCAACAACACTGGCCACACAATGCAGCTCTTCACAGAAACTACTTCTCAACAGCAGATGCCATATCCTAGCCTTTTTTTAAATCATTCAGCAGTTCTTTCTGACTCTTTATTTTGTGACCTGCAAAATTTCTGAGGTCCTAAACTTCAGTCAACTCAAATAGTTCTACTGGACTTCAGTTTTCTGAGTACTGGTCTGCCACTATATACTTTTGTATGTTTCCAACCTTATAAAATATATAAAAGAGCTACTGAATTTTTAAAAGCAACATAGTCTATTACTCAGTATCTACCACTGGCAACATCCTTGAGGAGCACAGAGTGCTTGGCTAGAACACGGGGCCAGCCACTATCACCCTATTCAGGAATCCCAGTCTCAACTCAATATTTAGCAGGACTAACTAAAACTCATTTTCTTCCACCTACTGAGGATGTGCGAGTTTGATCAGAGTGATGCCTTATCCATTAGGACCTAAAACAGAAGCCACACGAAATTAGAAGAGTAAAAAAGTGGTTGTATTTATTGAAGGGCCTTCAAGGTACATTTAGGGCAGACAGAGCCCCCAGAGGGGCTACACCCAAAATGAACGACGGGTCATGGGATTTTGTACTTTTTTAAGTTTGGTACATTAGCATATTGGGGTTTAATCTTCCAATTACAGCTTCAGGTAATGAAGTAATTTACCCCCAGTTTCCTCCCCACATCCCACTTTTGTTTACATTTTTTGGGGCCTGAGACTGTAAGATGTCCTTGGGTCTCAGACCTGGAGAGGAATTGTTTTGTCTAACCAAATGGGAAAAGAGTAGCTAACACTCTGTATATGGAGCTTAGAGTTACACACTAAAAAATTGCAGGATTACAACTGTATGAAAAATATAAAAGCTAAAATCCTAAGGCATCATGAGGAAGAATCATGTCAGTGTATTCCCTCCAGTAAATAACTTGACTGCCAGCTTTGTTTTAGACTGTACAACTACCAACCTGATTTCTCAACAATAGCTTGTGCATGACTAGCAAAAACACAGGCATAAAAGGCAGCATCCTGGTTCTAGTGTGTAGACTGCCTCCCCAGTGGAGAGCACCAGTTCTGGCTAGGTGAAGCTTTGTTGTCCTTGCTCTTGGGAAGCCTAAATTTACAGATATTTTTAGAAAAATCCATAAGCTGCATTGCAGTGCGCTGTATAGCCTTAGTTCTGCTAACTGCAATTCCAGAAGACCAATGCCAACAGTTTAACACCAGCAATGCACCAGAACAGAGACCCAGAAAAACTGGACTGAACATAGAGCCCTCTTCTCTGTGACAAGATAAACAGTGTTGCATACTGTGGTAATGTCTGTACAGTACCACTGTAATTAATTCAGTCAGGGAAGGTTTTGCTCTGTACCAGTCAAATGTTTGTGAAGCGAGTCTGCCCTTCTGCCAGCAGTCTCTGGACAGGGCAGGGTATCTTCTGTTGTGGGCATCTGCTGTCACTGCAAATAGCTCAGTACTACCATTACAGGTGTTTAAAAATTACATATTTTCTCAAGTGAAAAGGCTAAATACACAACCGGTACACAAGGTTATGGTCATCTTAACAGTAACACTCTTCCCCTCCAACACACAACTAACTGTGTGAAATTAAATGCATGTTTTGGTACCACCAATTTATAAACTGCATCATAGAGCACTGGGAATGATCACAGCCTCAAAATACCCTGCTTAGCTTCTTCCAAAGCTATTCCTCAATATCTTCACTGTCTTGATGTCTTCCAGCTGGTTTACTGTGACCACAGGTTCATTAGCTGACCTGTGCTCATTTCATTCTGGTTTTCAGAGACACTCATCAGATCTCAGATTAAAAGTTTTTACACATGGGGCCTCCTGGAGCGCAGTGGTTCTGGCTACTGAGTGCTACCACTACACAAACAAATAATGACACTATAAATAAACGGATTAATTAATTAATCAATCTGAAAATGCACTGAAACTGAAGTGACAGTGGTCACTTCAGTAGTGGTATTCAATTTTTCAAAGATCAATAGATTAAAAAGGTTATTAAGAGCTGAAGGTAGCATCTTCAGGATTTTTTTGGGGGGTGAAGGCAGTTGGAAAAAATTTGTATGTAATTTTCTTAGCTCACAGTATTACATAATAATAACTTCAGCGACTGCACTAATATTTTGATGATCTGTAACACCCTAGATTTTACAGATTGCAGTGTCTTTGCAGCTTTTAAAGAAGGGAACACAACTGTTTTGTGTTAAGAAATACCCAACACATAGTCAACTTTCTCTTGTCCTATGCCGCTGGGACATCTGGACAGGAGCAGGCTGCAGAACGTCAGCAGGTCTGACCCTTTAAAACACTTCATGGCAAGAGGTACAGCTCAGAAGGCTGTGCAAAGACAATAGTGAAAAGCTGGCATTCTCATCATCACTGCTTTTGGTATTTTTCTAAGTTATACACTCAAAAGCAGCCCTTTAAGACACTGTAGCAAACAACACTGAAATAAAACCATGATCCAGGTGCAAGCCATCCACCCCCCCAAGCCTTATCAGTCCAAGAGAACTCACGTAACTTTAAGATTAAAAGAATGCCCACTCAGCCTTCTAGATAAACTTTACCACAGCCAGAAGTGTTCTCCATGATGACTAGAACCTTCCTAAAAACACCCAAATCATGTACTGTCTCCTCTCATTAGCATTAATTTCTCTAAATCCCAGGACTACTATTTATTATACTGACTATCCTATCAGACACAAGTCTAATAGTCTGTTAATGAAGGTGCATTAAATGGCAACATAAATAACAGAAATAATTTTAACACTTAAAAATATTGACAAACATACCTGAAGAATCCTGTTAACTTTCACAACAGGAGCTTCATCATTTACTGCAGTAACTGTTACAAATACAGTTTGGGGCAAACTTTGTTTCCACAACTCCGTGCTATTTACTATCACAGTAAAACTGTCCATCAGTTCTTCACTGTCATCATGAACATAGTAGATTAATTCTTGTTCCATCTGAAAAATATAACAGGCTGAAAAACTAAAGAGGCTAGGAGAAAAAGAAATGTCACACTGAAAAATATCCTAGTCATGGCCCTCTGTATTTATGACTTGAACATTTTATGACTTCTAAGACTTTATTTATGCTCATATCAGAATTGCACTTCTATCTTTGATCCATTCACAACAGTAAATTTTACTGCTCATCTGTCCATTTTTCTAGCCAGAATATCTCGCCAGTCTTGGCATTCTCCTTTCCTCCTGAAGGAAAAATGAAAAATCCAATCCCACTATACTTAACAATGTTTCCTGAAATCTATAAACTGAACATGGTGTTAGTAGATGATGACTTATGACACCATTTTGCTTCTCGGAGCTAACAGACTGAAAATTAGCACACTGTACATATACTGGCTGCCTATGAGCAAAGTAAGGACCTAAAAAAATTACTTTTATTACACTTTTCTCCATGTTCAATCTACACACCATTTCCTCTGATCTTTTCAAAATGCACTCATAGTCTTGTTTCCTGAGTAGCTACAACTCTGCCTGAATGTGAGTGGCCCATCAGTGTACTGTCATTATAGCATACTAGTCTGTGCCAACAGCGCCATCAAGGAAGTGATGTTGTTCACCACAACAAGGTACGCTCCCTCCCCACTTCAAATGACCCACTAGAAACTGGAGAAAGATCTTCAGCTCAAGGCCAGAATATAGCTCAAACTCACATATCTCACCACCTCCCACAAAATCCCATAGCTTGTAGCAATACAAAGAATTAATCATGTCTACATCTAAGAGGATCTAAATGTATTACCTGTTTTCTGGTAAATGTGGTTAGCTTTATTCCAGGAACACGAGAGTTTTCAACATACCCATGTTTTGGCTGCTCAATCAAAATGAATTCACAGCTGAGTCCTGCAAAGTGTCCACTAGAAATTTTTAGATAGTCTTCCACCAGGGCTTTTGAGCCCCCTTCCATTACTGTGAAGTTCTGTACTTCCAGTGGAATCATTCTGGGGATGATGTCTACAGAGATCTCTATTCCGCTCACTGTTCGGACACCATTGGTCACATCCAGAAAAAAACGGTCATCTAGTTGGTCAGAAACTGTCTGCACATACTGAACTTTGCCCTCATCGACATCTTCCTGTGTGAAGCTCAAAACTGGCCTTTGATCAGGACTGAGATAATTTTCTTCTGAGGAAAACTTCCGAATGTATCCATGTACTGGAAGCTGTCTTACTGTGAACACAATCTCAGATGGAGAACTATTTT
The DNA here is from genome assembly GCA_013398175.1 of Climacteris rufus. Classification (NCBI taxonomy): domain Eukaryota; kingdom Metazoa; phylum Chordata; class Aves; order Passeriformes; family Climacteridae; genus Climacteris; species Climacteris rufus. Next base: position 2,255,560 of record VZRZ01000586.1, read on the forward strand.
CATGAACAACCTTAAATTTAAGAACATATCCCAAAATTATTCAAATGGAAATGGACAAGTTCTGTAAATCTCTTTTGAATTCTTTCCTTTTAACCCTGGGATTGTCTACCTAATTAAACTGGCAATCCTTATTTGAGTTACACAGTTCCCAAAACAATACACTACCTTAAGCAGACACATGTTAAATTAAGGTGGTGTGGGAACCATTTTGCAATGCCAAAAATGTTTTGTAAGTTTTGAAAAGGAATGTACTGCATAATTAACTGATGGTCTCACAGCCACAGAGCCCTGCCTGAAACAAGGATTTCAGGAATTCAGCAACGTGCTGCTGGAGCCCTCTCACGGTGGTCACTGGAAGGCTACACACAAACAACAGGCAGAGAAGAAATAATCAAACAGCAACGGCCTCAGGTTTGTGACTTGGTGTTTTTAAAATTTTGGATGTAACCCTGAAACAGTTTTAATTGGGCTAGTTGCAAACTAAATCAAGCAATCTCCCTTGGCTTTTCCCACCATCTCAACTAGGAACATTATATGAAGTTCCAACAACTGTTACAACTAAAACAAACATACTCATGCAGCATCTCCAAATCCTAATTTTCTCAAGTATCAATATATAATAGAGTTAAGGACTATGGGCAGCCTTTTTCTTCAACATAATCAGTTTTCCTTCCTATAAATGGAAGCTTACTCATGTCAGTCTCTCCTGAATTAAGCAGCCAGAATGGAGTCATATTAGTGGTAACTAACAGGAGTTAAAAAAGTGGAGACACAAACTAAAAACTGAAAAAAAGTGAAGAAAACTTGCTATGAGGTTGGAGGAATGGACAACACAGTTAACTTACTTGCAGTTTTCCTTTGTTGATTTTAACTGGTTTTCCTTCTTCAACCAAGAGACTGTTTTTGTTCACAATCCTTGGTGGCTGCTGCTGACTTTCCAAATACACACGAATCTGCAGTCCAGCATCCAGATGGACATCCCTAGCATGGACTGTAAAGCTGAATGTGTCAAAAAGGTTGTTGCTGTTATCATGTCTGTAGGTCACATGCCCTTTCATCAGATCAAGCTGAGTAAAAGAATCCCTTAACAGATTATTCACATATATTCTTCCGTATTTTGGGAAAGAGACTATATCATATGCAAGCTCCTGATCATTTCTTATGTCTTGGTTTGTAGTAGCACTTAGGTTAGCTGTTGAAACAGTTTCCTCTTTCCCTTTTTGAACCAACAATCCTGTATTATTTGTCAAGCTAACGTAAGGATCAGTGGCATTAACTTCTAGAAGCAAAGAAGTATAGTGCTTGCCATCTGTCACAAAAAGCACAAAACGCCCAAAATCTGCACCATGGTGTATAAACAGGACTTGCTTTTGCTCCAGGTCCACTTGTTTGAATTGGTAGAGTCTGCGCAAAGTATCATTTGTTAGCACCAAGTCCCCATTGGAAATACCACGTCTAGTATATAGCAACTGCCCATCATCAAAATCAGAATCAGGATCATGATAGCAAAGATCTGCCACAGTTAACAATCGCTGCCCATTTCTCACTATGTTAAATATCTTATCAATTACACGTACTGGTTTCTCATCGTTCTTCAGCTGGACAGAAATGTTGAATCTAATTTCTACTGACAAAGGCTCTGCTTCTGGATCAAAGTTTGTCCCATTTCCTGACTCTTTGCTGGAAGCTCTGACAAGAAACTCATCAAACACAGTCTCAGAATCATCATGTACATACATAAGGCACTTACCAGTTATATCTTTATTAGTGAAAATTGTAAGATTGTCGTTATTCTCGAACAGGCCTGAAAAATTAATAAGTTTTAATTTCCCATGTTTAGGAAACTGTATAACTTCATATTGGAAAGTTTTATTATCCAGTGTTTGCACAAACAATTTTGTGCTTGTTATTATTTCTCCTTCCCCTTCAGTAACAGTAAGGCCATTGTTAGTCAAGATAACGTTTCTGAAATCTGATTTGATGTAGACTTCAAAGTCATAGAAAGTTGATTCCAGATACTTTGTAGAAATGAGAAATCTAAATGAATCATAGTTGTCTTCATGGTATCTGCTGATTAATTCATATGCTACTTTTTGATCAGCAATATCTTTCTGGCTAAAGACTGAATCTTTTTTCAAAGGCTGGTCATTGAGCAGTATCTGTCCATTCTTTGGCAGGGACAGAAGTTTAAAATAAAGCTCATCTTCAGGTATTTCTAGATCTTCAATCACAGCAAAAAGATTATCAGAATTCAAGTACTTTTTTGATTTTTCAATTTCTAGAGGAGCATGTTTCAATACACTGTACCTTAACCATTTCACTTTGATTGGAAATGTGTACTCTTCACTGATCCTGTTTCCTACGCTAACTTTGAATTTAAATTGGTCAGTAACATTTTCCAGCTGAATTTCTTTAAAAGTGCTACAGTATCTCACACGGCCACGCTGAAGAGAGCGTTGAGAAAAAGAGTTAACTTGCTTCCATTGCCCCTCTGAATGCTGCCTTTGGACTTGACCAAATTGAGGTGGCTCTGTGATCTCATACCGTATCTCCAGTTCTTGGGGGACTGCATTTGTTTCAACTGCCAGATGCCTCGGTCTTATTAGGGCTGTAACACCTTGGAGTAGATTTATTCCTGAGTTGTTGACAACTCTGTAATCCAAAGGAACTGCCATGACACGTAACACAACAGTGTTGCTCACCTTCTCACCATCACTTGCCCTGAGAACAATCCTTGAGTTCTTGATGCCTGTGTGGACAAAGAAGACAGTGCCTTCTCTTAAATCCTCGTTAGAAAAAGAAGTGATAGCTTTTCCAGGATTCTTTGAATTTTCTAAAAATCCTGCATCTGCATTCAGATTTCCAAGCACTGAAAGACTGAGACCTACAGAATCCGTATCCTTATCTAGAACTTTTATCAGGTCACTTGTCAAACGTTTCTTTGAGTTCTCTAAGAGAAGAAGCAAGTTTCCCTCAGGAACTGTGATCTCAGGTGCATCATTTACTGGAGTGACAGTAATGCTAAACATATGCTGTTCATTTTCTTGCAAATACGGAGACACAATCTTCTCACTGCTGGTAGAAATGCAGAAATTAAAATAATCATAAGTGTCCTCAGAACCATCATGGATATAAAGAATCTTCCCTTGCCACACGTCCTGCATAGTAAATGTATTTACCTCCTGCATTGGTTCAACATTCAGTTTCAAGTCGCCATGAGAGGGTGGTTCCTTTATATTAAAAATAATTTGTGACTGATGAATCCCTAATTTCTGAAAGTCTAAGTTAACTTTAATATGCTTAGATTCAAGAGAAGCTTGTCCTCCCTCTAGCACAGTCAAGTTACTTAGAACTAAAAGGTGGCTTTCATCGTCCTTGTTCAGAGAGACAGAGCTTTCATGGGAAATGGCAAATACAGGGGCTGCTTTCACAGGAGGGCTCTTTACAGCCATCTCTAAAGAAGGATTTGCATTAAAAGCACTCTGCATTTCACATCCAGCTGAAATGTCCTTAGTCACTAGAACATTCTTCAGTGATTTCTTTTCTGAGTTAGCTTTCAGGTTTCTTAAGCAGCCTTTGAAGGATCCTCCTCTGGCATACTTCCCAGACACTGAGATTAACTCTAACTTACTCATGTCTGACCGTATGCTGTCATCTACACCACCTACAAAGAGGGATCCCTTCAGAAGTGGCAACTTACTGTGGGGAGGCAATGATTTTTTCATAGTTTCTTCATCCAGAGTTAGCTGCAAATGTTCTGCAGTAAATTTCAGTTTGATGTAGTGCCAATGACTATCATTGACTGATCTACGAGAGGAAAGATGGGTTCTACTTTCATGTTTTCCAACATAAGCTTTAATTAAACCATCTTCCATTTCCATTGCAATGAAATCTCCTGCTTGCCCAGGGTGGTAAAGCAGCAAGCCACGTTCAGCGGAGGTTTGTAATGTATACTCAAAGATTCCCTCATTGTCCACATTCCATGATGGGAAAGAAATATAGGACCTGGAACTGAAGAAACTAATGGGTTCTTCTTCATCTGCAAAGAATTCGTCACTGCACCCCACTGAAACTTCATGGATGTTTTTGAAGCCAGGAGAAGGTCTCAGAGGCATCAGAATGTCTAACTGATTGAAAAGCACATCATCAATACATCCTCGGAAACTGGGTAGTGCTCCAACAAGGTAGGGAACACCAAGTTTACTAGTACCACCAATGTAGAATCCATAATCAATGTTTAATTCATAAAGAATTCCAGGCATTTTTGCACTAGTTCTATCATGTTTATCAATTACCAATGTGACATTATGTTGTTCATGATGTAGTTCAACCAGGTGCCAAGCTAAATCATTCAGCTGAGATCTTTGCTGAGAATGCAGTACTCGTTCCCCCACACCAAAGTTAATTCTCAACTGCAAGAGACAGAATTTTAACTATCAAAATCCAAAGTGGTATTTTTCACAATCACATATTATTATATAGTTAATATATTAATTTTCATACATTTTCAGATTAAGCACATAATTTACAAAATACAATTGAAAAAATAAAATTCTACTAAAATCCATGTAGGTTTACTTGTCATCACAAATATAATTTGAATAACTGCAGAAGCAGGAATGGACTCCTCTGCAGTTCTGCTAGGAACAACTCCTGAGAACCCAATCAAAAGTGATCTTTCAAGAACTTACCTTGCAGAAAAACAAATTACTTGGATCCAAATGTTTTCTATGATACTAACATCATCAAGTTGAAATTTTGCCTGTATTGAATCTCATGCTTAGAACACAATGGTCTTGATTTTAAGATCTAGAGACCTCAAAGGCTATAGAGATATAACTACAATTGTAAGAAATAAATGGTATACTTTGCAATGTATTGATTATATTATGTGATTTTCTCGTTTCTTTAAAGAGAAACTCGTTTATCTTGTTATAGATAACAGCCTAAAGATAAACTCTGAGCAATACAGGCTACACATATATTTTAGCTACAGTTATAAAGCATACTTGTACATATCCGGAGTGTAGCTCTATTAAACAATAATCCGTCTTCCCAGCTGCAAGAAAAAGCAGTCCCTGTGGCTTGCTTGTTCGAAACTGCAACTGTAAAGAGGTCTGAGAGGATGCTTCTGCCATGTTCACCTCCACAAAGCTATCACCATAAAATGACACTGAAAGAAATAAAGGAAAATCAACAGAAAATTTAATCGCACAAGCACAAAATCTTTTCTTCTTATCTACAGCTAAATACATGTAAAGTATGTATATTACTTTCTATATACCCATTCACGTACAAGTGAAAATAAATCTCTGATTCACCAGTCCACACAACTGAATAAGAGCTCAACAGCCATACCACTATGGACCACTATGGACAAAGCATGAATACAGCCCAGTATTACATCTTCAACAATGATGACCAGGAATTGTGGGAGCAGTGCAATTATACCGAATAATCACTTTCAAATACTCTTTCAATTATTTTTTGTTTGTTTGTTTCAGGTGTTATCCTGAGCTTGTCATGCCCAGTCTATTTTGTAGCTGCCAAATAATTTGTCTCTGCAGTATTCCTCTAGTTTCTCTTTGGAAACATCTTCATTTACAACATGCTCTTATATTTCCACCAGAGACATCCTATGTCATCTCTGCAGAGAAGACTCACAAGTCTCCTGTTACCTGCATCATTTTCCTATGTTTTCATCTCTCTATTCCAGGCAAAGATGCTCTCTTATTTCCTGTATGAAATCTCCAACCACCCCTACTATCCTGGCCAGTCACTCAGTTCTGTACAAGCCCCCTTCACTGTCTCCTCCCCTCTTTTCTGTTGAAGAACAGTAACACCAGTAAGATTTCTCATTAGACTACTCACTGCCTTTACCATCCCGATTATTACTACACTGAACAGCACAGATCCTAAGACCAAATAATCAAAAACTCTGCTAGTAACTTCCCTCTGCACAGGGAAAAAACAATCAATAATTTACCACTCCTCCTATTTAATAAATTACTTAATATATAAACCCCTGCACTCTTATACAAAGACTGCTCAAAAGTCTTTGACAGCAAACTTTATTGAAACTCTTTTGAAACTCTAAATCTTAGACACCCTGCCCACCCCTACCAAGAAAACGCCAACAGGTTTGTAAAGCAGAATTTGTCTTTAAAGAAATCTTACAGACTCCTCCAAAGTTGATCCTACTCACTTGTGCATCTTTTAGCCTTTGTCACAGTACCTTTAGATCTCACATTATGGATGTGAAGCTTACAGTCCCCTGGTAATTCTTGTTTTAAATACTGGCATAAAATCTGCCACCATTCAGGCATCAAGTACACAGGGAGTTTAAAACATGAGATCAGCTATTATCCTTAGCAAGCAAGTTATTTCATTCCCAGGTTTTTTAGGTCAACCCCTCTCCTCCCCTGCCTCCACATCAAAAAAGGAATTTTGGTTTGGGAATCTTCCCAATTAGCAGTAAACACCATTTAGTTTAGCTTCTCTGCAGTAGCCATGCCCTTTCTGAGTGCTTCTTTTATACTGATAACCTAATCAACTGGCTGCACAGACACTCTGCAGGGTTTTTGTTCTCGATGTACTTAAGAAGGATTTAGTAAAAGCTTTGATTCCCTCAAACTGATCCTTGACCTTTTTTTCTTTTTCCAGACATGTCTATTTTCAAATTCCATCTGCCAAAGTTTATGATGCTTTCAGCTGTTTGGATACAGCTTATAAGAAGACCACCAGTTAAATATTTATTTTGCAGGTTTTAGCTTCATTCTGAAATAACTTTCTCATTTTAACACAGTTCTTTCTAAAATCAAGCATAACTGCAGAGGAATTTTGAGGTTTAATTATTCCAGTCCCTAGCTGTCCGCCTGCTTAATCTAATACACTCTGATGACTCTTATAAAGTGTGGCTTTAAGTCTAACTCTGAACTGGACTCTGCACAGAGTACCAAATCACGTATCTCATTAAGCAGCTGATTAATGAAATGATCAATAACAGTATCTAAAACTTTGCTCTAGGATATACACAGATTCTAGGTAGCTTTCCCAAAAACACGATTTCAACAAAATCCACACACAAAAACTATGTAATATCAAGTCATATCAAGTACCCAGAGAAACACAGGAAAGATCTTTAGATTACTGAAAAACACATATTTCTTCCAAAAGAAGAGTGACCACTATGCATAGAAAAATCGATTCCAAGTGAAACAAAAAGGAATTCTTCCCCAACAGCTTACTTCTAGCTCAAAAGAAGCTTTCATGAAATGAAAACCTTACAGGTTTTACATAAAATTTATACAGAGAGGACCGATGCCATCTGTTGTGCATAGAAATGTTATCCTGTGGGGTTAATAAAGACAGACCTCCTCTTTAAATCAAGTATTGTAATAACATAACTAAAGACAAATTCTCAATATAATCGAGGACTAACTAATAAGCTAGGAAATAGATTAAATGTTTCTTATTTTTTATATTATGCTAAACTCATACTATGGCAGTGGTTAGGATTGTCACTGTGCTATCTAACAACAGATAGACTATAGAAGATTGTTCCTATCCTATAGAGCTTTAGATCCAGTAGGACAGGTAAGAGAGAGGAGTCCCCTGATTTCTATCTCAGCAAATGGTGCACAGATATACTGTCTTCCTGTCCTGGTTTGGCTGGGATACAGTTTCTTTTTTTCCTAGTAGCTAGTACAGTGCTGGGTTTTGCATTTAGTAAGAGAATAATCTTGGTAATGCAGTGATATTTTGGTTGTTGCTCAGTAGTGCTCATCCTAAATCAAGGACATTTCAGTGTCCTGTGCTCTGCCATTGATCAGGTGCACAAGAAGCTGAGGGGAGCATGGCCAGGAGAGCTGACCCAAACTGGCCAAAGGGATATTCCATACCACAGATGGATATATCCAGGATACGAACTAGGGTGATGGCTGAGCATCAGCCAACAGGTGGCAAACAGCTGCATTGTGCATAATTTGTTCAGCTGGAGTTTTAATTCTCTCTCTCTTTTTGATGTCTCCTTTTTCATTACTATTACTATTTTTCACTTTGTTTCAATTATTAAACTGTTCTTATCTAAAGCCATGTGTTTTACCTTTTCTTTTCCCTTATTATGCTCCCCATCCCAGCATGGGGTGGGGGATTGAGCAAGAGGCTGCATGATACTTAGTTACCAGCTGGGGTTAAACCATGACATTTCCTAAAGATCAAAGGAACCAAAACCTACCTGTCTGAAATAACCTGTCTTAATCAAAAAAATACTGCCTTTCCTCCTGCACTGTACATCAGTATAATGGTACAAAAAGGTATAACCTCCAGAAGACAGACCCTTCTCCTCACCCTAATGAGACTCCTCCAAGAAGCAGTTACATTCATTTTGCTACATTACATGCTGGCACTCCTATAGAACTGGCAAGTAAGAGATCAGTGGAGTTCCTCAGAAATTAATAAATTAAATCAAAATCTTTCACAGATGTCAATGTCCTGAAAGTTTTATTATGAACACTGTAACACAGGCCCCAAATTTAGCTGAATTTCTGAATCCAAAGTAATGACTGCTGATGGAAACTGAAAATTATTTTTCATTAGACTTGAGTATGTGGGGAAAAACACTGGATTTTTTGGGAAGCAATTAAGTAGAAAGATTAAGTTCTTATGGATTACTAAGTGCAATTTAGAATAACTAGAACAAAGCTGCAAAGTCAATATTTTGCAGTGTACCACTAGGAAACAGTTCGATATTTATACTATATATGAATTTCCTGAAAAGGAAAAAAGAAACCTAAGTGAAAGCTTCTGTCTTCTATAAAACTCTTCGGTCAGAATCCATCACTGAAGGTGGCACAGGTAGGCACTGATCCAGCACTAAACAAGATTTTGGGCCAAGACCACCTGCAGTGCCTTGGCATAATTTCTGCTTCAGTACCCACCAAACCAAGAAGCATATTATTATACTATAGGAATCAAGTTCCTCTAGAAGAGACACTTCTAGAATGATTTTCAGTCAGAATCCTCTCCAGGTTCCAGAACTGCTGAGCCAGGAGCAGTGTTGTTGAATTGTTTGCTGGTTATTGCAAAGTCACTTCTGTGCTGTGGTACCTCCTCAGCTGAGACCACAGTTCTTGCAGTGGCCTCATCGATAATCTGCCATATCAGTGAGCTCTACCAGCTGGCTGTATAAAAACGAATTAACAAGAAAGGGCAGGGGAGAAATGAAGTCACCATTTTTTTCACTCTACTATCTCACCATCTACTGTCATCCTGTGCTGCATTGATTTCTAGGAGCCCCAAACAGAGAAGGTCCTCATCCACTAGATGTTTGATACACATCCCTCCCAAGTTACACCAACTGTACAATGTCGCTTAAGAAAAACAGAGGTACTTAACTTTCTCCATGAAAAACAGAGTCAGAATAAAGAATAAAAAAAAAATTCATCACTTTGAGTCCCAACGTTTTCAGCTGTAACTAAGATAAAATATGCAGGTCCCAACAGATGAAGATGCAAGTCTGAACTTTGCCTCCCTAAACCACAGGAAAAACAGCTCACAACCACCAACATAAATAAAATAGGAAGACTCTCCCTTAGGATAGGATTTGAGTGACGGAAACAAGTGTTCAGAGTCTCTTAATACCAAATATAAGTAAGTTTTTGTGATATTAACAACCTTTAAAAGCCTTGTTTACTTGAGACAGATTAAAAAGGAAGAAAACATTAGTGAATGAGCACCAAATTCCAGGTACCAAATATAACAAGCTCTTAAGAAAAAAGGCAGAATGAGAGATTAAAGAATACATTTGCAATTACTGCATGGACTCACATTTTGCACTATTAAGATGCCTAGAGCTTTCCACAAAAACAAATCATTTCTCTAGCTCCCTTCCACTACTACATTTTGGCACCCAGGTCCAAGATTTCAATCACTGCACCAACTGAAGAGCTGCCAGTCCTCTCCAAAGAGAATGCCCCAGTGTACAGACACTCCTTCCTACAAAAGTTTGTAGCTTTAGGATATTTCAGTTCTGTGCTGAATAACTTATCCGGAAAAGAACTGACCCAAAGTGATTCTTTTCACGTGCTGCAAGTATCTGTTCCAAAGTTTTGTGATGTGTACATTTATTTCCCTATCTAGTTGTATTTCTTTCTTTAATCTTGAATCTGCCACTAACATGTTTGAAACCACTGTGACCATGGAAGAATCCCAACTTCATATTTTGAAGAAACAGATATTGAATTCTAGTGCTTACATACAATTACTATTTTGTGGTTCTGTCACAGAAACTCACTGAAAACTGAAGAGTTGGGAAAGCCACTCAACACCCAATTTCAGATCACTGCCTATGAGAAGCTAGTGGGTTTTTTCCCTCCCAGCCTTCGACTGTTTTTTTCCCCTTTCACTAGACTATCTCTGGGTAAGGCTATAGCTATAACAGCACCTGGAGTAAATGAAGAGAATTGGACTTCAACAAGGTTTCCTGGTGGTGATGGGTGACTTTAACAAGGTTTCCTGGTGATTCCCAGTCCACACGGCCTAGCAAAGCTCAGCTTGAAGGCAGCTCAGCCACAGCATCACAGGATGGCACACCTAGGTTAGCACTACAAGGTGGTTTGGCTTTACCTTGCACTGCCTGCAATGCCAGGGATGGAGGACACTACTGCAACAGCAAGCCATAAAGCCCTGGTTGGCCAAACATCACTACCAGTAATATTCCTTTGCCATGTTGTTTAAAACAATGTTACTATTACTAGAGATTGCCATCTCAGTGGCATTCAGATCTTCCTGGTATCCTTGAGAGCTCTGAGACATTTCTAGGAGGAATAAAAAAATTACCCCACCCACCCTGCCTGCATGGTCTTTGCTCACAAAATTGATGAGAACGTCACTTAGACCTCCACACACTGAAACTCTCACACGGAAAGACAAGAAAGGTGTATTTCACTTATAATATCCGAATGTAATCCTTTCAGAAAAATCTCGAATTAGACCTTCATTAATTTCTGAAGAAGTAAAAACTATTTTAAGTTACAATTAAATATTAGTTCGTTTTTAACACAATCATAGAAACCAAACAGTCAACTTTTCTAAAGAAACTGATGGCCATTGGTTTGTCTTACAAGGGTTTGCAATGAGGGATAGAAGGTATATGGAGGTGGATGAAGAAGCACACTTCTGTGACTGCCTACTTATCCATCACTTTTAAAAATATATTTAAATAATAAACTTTATTACCAGTCATTGATGCTCAAATTGCAATTTACTTCCAGTTACATCTCAAGAACAAACAGAATGTCCAGCTAAAGTTTTTGGCTGCCCCAACGGTTTTGATGAGACCTGCACCGGACTGCGCATCCCTCACCACCAGTGAGGTGACTGGCACGTCCTGGCACACCCGAAAAGCCAGGCAGAGACAGCTGGAGCCGTATGCTAAAAGCCGGGCCCCTGCGCTTGCTGGCTGACACTTATTTATCATCGGGGCTACTAGTTCACGTGCATGCCGGAGCAGGGGTAGGAACTGCAAGGAATGTTCTTGTTACTGCCTTAGCGCTTTCCTCGTGACATACTACAGTTATGAGGGGCGGGGGGACATCTACATTGCCTGGAAGGCATCCACGTTTTTACTGGGAAGTCTAGCTATGTCAAGTCCCAGGGTCAAGTCCCTCCCAGCAGGAGGGGAGCAGTCACCAGCTCACACCCGAGCGGACAGCTCGGCCTTCACTGAAAGGCAAGGGGACACAAAATGCCCGCTGTCCCACCACCTGTGCGGCCGCTGCCGGCAGAGCGCGGCCCCCGCCCGGCGCGGCTCCGGCCCAGGGTCTGCGGCGGCTGCCG
>VZRZ01000586.1:2267729-2288935 GCA_013398175.1 Climacteris rufus
GGGCCGCGGCGCAGCCGGGGAGCGGCGGGGACTGCCACCGCCCCAGCCCGCGCTCCCCGCCCGCTGACCCTCCTTCTCTGCTTCCCTCCTTCCCTGCTTCCCGTCCTCCTCACCGCGCAGCCCCTGCGCCGGCCCGCCCCCGCTCCAGGAGCACCGCGCTGGGAAGGGAGACGGGGCAGCGCGTCCCCCCAGGCCCGCCGCCCTTCGCGGCTGTGGTTTACTCTGTGCTTCGGGTGGGACCTGTTCAGATGTGGTTTACAACTGTTGTCACACACCGCAAACCCCCTCTCTCCGTGGCCTGCCTGTCGTAGGGGGAGGCTGCTCTGAGGTACCCCCAAACCTTCGCCTCTCCTGGCTGAAGCAGCCCCGTCGCTCTAAGTGTTTGTATGCTGCCCGTAAAGAAACATATCACGCGGCTTGAGGGAAGAAACGTATTGTCACCGAAACTGTGGGAAAAACAAAAACTCTCCAACAACATATTTTAGTGTTAGAGAATTCAGACGTTACTTTATTCTGGCCAGGATGTTGTTCTGGCCAGGATATGCGATATAAATCGTTTCATCTGCACATTGCCCGGGTTGTGCAGGGGAAATCATTCCATCACACGTAACATTTACCAGATTTTTCCCAAATTTCATACAGTCATAACCACAGAGATGAACTGTTACAACGTTCATTGGTCCTTAGTTGACCAGCCCCCAATATTCAGTTTTTCACTGGATCCGAATTTCTTTGGTTCCGATGCTAATTAGGTCCTCATTCCTTGATTCCCTTATCAGTCTTTTCTGGACCAGGTGTCAGCAGCCATGCCGGGGGTTAGATGTTCATGGATGTTCGCTGATGGCCGTCGATGGTTGTTATCTTTCTGGGTATCTTTTGGGCGACTCCTTGTTTGTTGAGATGTTAAGTTTATCAGCTGAAACAGAATCTTTAGAAGAGAAACTTCAATTCCCTTCCCCTGGGCAGACCTGACTATAGTTAAAAAATTTTAAAAGTTGAATCATCTGTAATAGTATTACACATAGACCAAACAATAAGTAGCAGAAACTGAGATGGTTACAGAAACACAGAATCAAATAGATTGAAAAAGACCTCTGAGATCAAGTCCAACCTGTGGCCAAATACCAGCATGTCAACTAGACCATGGAACTAAGTGAAACATCCAGCCATTCCTTAAACACTTCCAGGAATAGTGACTCCACCACCTCCCTGGGCAGCCCATTCCAATGCCTAATCATCCTTGCTGTGAAAAACTTCTTCCTCATGTCCAAACCTTCCATGGTGAAGCTTAAGACTGTTTTCTTTCGTACTGTTACTGGTTGCCTGGGAGAAGAGACTGACCCCCACCTGGCTTCAACCTCCTTCAAGCTAATTATAGAGTCAGAAGTTATACAGTCACATTATAACCAGTACAGGACCTAAATTAGAAAAAAAATACGCATTTCACACCTAGTTGTTGGTGTCCTGTGCTTAAAAGCACAAAGTTTCAGCTTACAAAATGTTTTTAGAGAGCACATTTGAACCATTCATGTATAAGCCTTTAATTTACTTAATTCAAATATGCAGAACATTCCTTTAGTTACACAAATTATCTGTGCCAGGAACAGCCTTGCAGTCATAAAATTTTCTCTGATTTTATCAGCTGGCAGAATGCATTGCAATGTGTCTCAACAGGTTGGTTATTTTTTTAACTTGTTACTCCCTTACACATAAGACCGGAATTTGTGATCTGAAATCTGACACTAAGCAAGCAGAGTAACTGACTGAGATACCAAAACTGCAGAAAGGAGAAAAATGGTGGTAGCATGAATATATTTTAGGGGTCAGCTGTCTGGTTCTTCTCTTCCTTTGAGGTTTGGAGTCATCATTTAGTCTAGATTTCCTTAGAAAATTTTGGCAGGGTTTCCTGTCTTTACATTTTTAGAATAATGTACGTGGCAGTAGGGAGATCTGTGCCTGGAGGGTAATTGCAGGAGAAGGGAGTCTCAGAGCTGGGATTGTTCAGCCCAGAGAATAGGAGGTTCAGTGGAATCTTATCCATGTCTATGAACAGGTGATGGGAGCATCTGAAGAAGAGGATGCAAGACTTCTGAAAGGTGCCCAGTGAAAGGACATGCACTGTTAAGCACACACTGAAGTACAGAAAACCAGATTTAAATACAAAAAATCTTCTTCGCACTGGGGATTAAGCACTAGAACAGCTTGCTCAGACAGGGTCTTCATCTTTGTTGATACTCAAAACTTGAGAGGGCACAGCCCTGAGCAACCAGCTGTAGGTGGCCCTACTTTGAAAAGAGGCGTTGGTCTGGATAGCCTTTCCACCTCAACTGTTCTGTGATGCTGTGACTCAGAAATCTTCATGGACTTTTGAAAAAAATAATTGAGACTTCTGGAAAGAGAAAGGCCACATCTTGAGAAAGGCCACATCTTGAGAAAGGCCTAAAAGGCTATGGCTTTAAGCCATATTTTCTTAAGTAATTCATGATTTTCCAACCATGAGCCCTGATTTGAGCATGATGTGGGCTTCTTAGATCTCAATTTTTCTTTATGTCTGCATTTCCCAGGTTTCTGTGGTTTGGGAGTTTTTTAAAGTTTGTTTTTTTCTTTTTTATAATCTTTGTCTTTTATTACTCAAAGATTTATTATGTCTTGAAAGCACAGCAGGATTTGTTTCCTACAAAAAGAAAATCCAGTCATGCAGTCAGGGAGACAGAAATGTAGCACATAAAATCTCCAGGTTTCTATTATTTCTTCCTCCTCTGTAGGACAGTTCCTGTATGAGAGCTGCCTATCTAGTAGTTGACCTTGGTGCTGGATATGTCTGTGCAAATGTGAAAAATTATGCAACTAGTTGACAGCTTCTTTACTATTGGCGATGGAGATCTGCTTGTTTGCATCTAAGAGTCTATCAATATATTAGTTTCTTTTTATTGGATTTGGTTGGAGAAAGGTTCAACTGAGAAGACGGGATTTTCATGTGATACTAGAAACCACTTTAGAAATTAGTTCCGATTTAATTTTCAACCAACAATACTCTTTGTGAATTGCTGCCATAGACAAGATTTCCTTAGGGTTCCCACCAGCTTTCAAACAATCAAAGGGGAAAAAAAAGAAGAAGCAAAATAACAAAACAAAGCACTCAACATGATCTGAAACAACTTCTATCCTATATCTTTGGGTTTCATTAAATTATGCTAAAATTGGTGCTGTGGGTAAGTAACAAACATTATGACCACATGCCTGGATAAATCTAACGAGAAAGATTGAACACTGGCTACACTGTGTCAGATGGCAAATATTAAATTTGGATTTCCTGAAAGGAGACACAGAGTAGTGGACCAAAGCTTCTTAGCATCTCAGATACAAAGAAGTTATGGGTGTATGCTCTGTTGTCTCATCAAAAACAGACACAAACTTTCAGTGGTCCACAGAAATACCCGACATTTCTGGCTGTAATGACACTAGAGGGAGTCCTGATGCTGCAAGAAAATCTTTTTCCTTTAACAACCCCTTAAGTAAATAGGAATAAATAAAATAGTTGAAATAGAGCTCCAGGAGAAAATGAAGGAGCCATTAATTCTGATGGGGTCAAAGCATATTCGAATTCTAAATTCCAAGTATGCAATGATTCATTAATACAAGTGAATTTTAAAAAGGGCATTTTTAATAAGGGCACATTGGGCTTTTGTGGCTTTTTTTTTTTCTTTTTTTTTTTTTTCAGTACGGAGTGTATTTAAAGCCAGCATTCAAAAGTAATCTCTTACAGTATTGTTCTGGTAATTTAAATTACAAGGTACCTGTTCTACAAAAGCTATGTTCTTCTTGTGATACTTAGACAGTGTCTCAGTTTTCAACTTAGACAAATGAATTTTACTGAAGTCAATGTCAGTTGTCAGCTCTCAGCACCACATTTGCAATAAAAATAAGTTTACCAAAAGTGCATTGGTACATCCCACAAGTTGCTGTGGTGTACTGGGTCCATGCATGTTCCTAAACCATAATTTTGAAAATTGTGGGTACCTGAATGAGAAATTCACACACACCCAGGACTGACAGTCCTCAGTAGCTCAGAATCATAGTTTATCCTGTGGCACTGTGGTTGGGAATATTCATTGTGCTGTGGGAGATCCTAAGCTGCAAGCCTAAAGCAAAGCAAAGCTCTGTGCTCTGAATAAAGCAGAAGGAAGAAATAGGTATTCACTAGGGATCAAAATGCTTCCTTTCTTCCTCTTGGTGGCCCACGCCTCAAACCATGCCTCTTAGCCTGCTTGAGGTATTCACCATACTGTCCTTCCCAGGTTCTCACAGAATGAGTGATCACCCCTTACTCCTCTCCTGATCTTGAGCTCTCAGATTGCATTCAGAAATAGGTCATCCAGGAAACTAAGATCGTGGTTTTCAGCTATAGTGGCATAGCCTGAGGAGCTCAACACAGGAGTCAGTGCAGGAGGCTGCCACTGCTACTGGGAGGAAAAGGTTTGGAGAACTGGTGTAATGTCGCTGGTGAGTAGTGGTGTCCTTTACCTGCATTTCAATAGTGTGTCTTTGAAATCAAGCTGTTAAGTGGCCAGCCCAGTGGAGATCCCAAGCATAGTAAGGTTACCAGGGCAAGAGGAAAATCACAGACATGTCAGCAGGCCAGATAGCAGACTTTTCTCCCTTGAGCTATTCATGAGGTAAAGGCTTGTTTGTCCTCCTTTTTTCCTCTTGTGTGGTAAGACTCAATTACATCAGTTTGCAGCTGTGCACATCTCTAGGCAGTACAGTGAAGGATCTGCTGTCCTCGCTTGCTGTCCTCGTATTCATGCCTGAATTGTCATGGCTGCTCAATTGCACTAGTAAAGGCTGCTCTTTCTGCTAAAGCAATAAAATTTTAGAAAACGCATGCCACAAAGAAGCGTGAGTACATATTATGGTGCTGCCATGGCATAGATGCTGCTTTACGCTCTGTGGGATACGTGCTAGCAAACACAGGACACTCACCCTGTGATTTCTCCTAGTAAAAGATCAAAATGTCATCATTTTCTAGCAGAACAATTCTTTAATTTACAGAATATAATAACTAGTATATCAGCTTGCATATTAAGTATTATCAAAATCAATCTATTATTATTAATACAGATTAGGGGAGTGCAGCAAACAAGGACTTAGCTTATATTATTTTTGTTTAATTGTATTGCTTCACTGTGTGGAGACGTGGTTCTTTATCCCAGGTGTTTACTGATTTACATATATGAAAGGGTCTGAATTTTCACACTGGCCTTAAAGGGAATATTCCATTGCCCCAAGTTCAGTGTTAAGTGTGCAGCTTGTTGTCCTCTTTTCTGCAAAACTGTATGAAAGTCTCAGGTCATTTCATTCAAGGGTTCCTATTTAAAACATCCAACTCCAAAAACTTCCTCAGAGATAATCTTTCAGAACTGGGAGTCTTGAAACAGATCTTCACTCCTATTCACCAAAACAAAGCAACTGTCATTCAGCCAAAACTCCAGCAAAGAAAAAACAGAAACACAACTACAGCAAAACTATGCAAGTTATCTTTGCACAGGGAGGAGACTAGAATTCAGCTTTTGTACAGGTCAAAGGAGACAGAGGAACTCAAAGGGATGCTGCTAAAGAAAATGCTTTCATGCCCCTAGCTTCAGTACACTGAAAGAGATAAAGGAACTCCCTGGAGAGGGCTTCACTTCCAGGACAGTTGTGTATGGTCTTTTTCAATATATTTTCAGAATCTAAGTTCTCAGGTTTTACTGAAAAGTATAATCTCATTCCATAAAATGGCTGAGTTAGAGACTGTATACGGGTCAGATGGTGAAGCAGCTCATCTACAAGCAGTATCTCAGAATGCTGAATAAAAGTAGTTACAGAGAAAAAAAAACTTTCATACAGTTTTGAATTTTTGGGCATTTTTTTTGCTGCACTTTATTTCACTGATTTGTGCAGTTTCACTAATCTTTTTTGGTTTTAGCAGTTTTTTTTTATGCCACTCCTGTTGATCAAACCTTCATGAGTGTTGTTTGTAACTCAGTCCCCTTTGGTTAGACCTTTTTCTTTTAGAAAAAACACTTCTATTCCTTCACACAAATCTGTTTTTCTCATTTGCCTGTGCAAATGGTTTGGATTCTTCCAATAATGGTAATTCATCTTTCTTTCACCAAGTGAATCCTGAATCAGTGAGAACTGCCCTCAGTGTCACTGTTAGTGTTCTGGTTGAGAATCTGGTACTTTTTCATGTTCTGTCTTTAACATCATTTGAAGTGAGTGGTGTCTTTATAGCCCTCCTGCTCTGTTACTCATTTGGCTCTCATTCCTGCTGACTATATTAAAAGCTGCGTTTGCAAAAGTATTTTGTACGGCTTTGCTTTTTTGCAGCTGCAGTAAGTTCATACCACTGCTATGCAGAAAGCTGTCTCTGTCTGCATTAATATCCTCTGTTGATATCTGGATTGGATTCCTATCTTGCATCAATCTTACAGAGATGCTTCTGCACTTGTTAAGTTACCTCTGGCTCATGCTAGTTATTTTTACAGCCTTCACAATTTTGACTGTTTTGCTCTTACTAAAGCACTCACATTAGAAGTAATGTGATCCTGCCTTATTTTTTCTATCAGCTATGGGGTGCAGAAAAATGTTGCCTGTGGGTGCATAATAATGTAAGATGTAAGGAATCACCTGAATCATTAAATTATACCTTCTTGCTACTCAAACGTTGCCTCATATAATAATCAAGCATTCAGATGGCTTGGACTCCCTGTCCTGTACCTGATTCCCTTTTTGCAAAACTGCCCCTGATTGGAAACTACTGGCTTAGAGCTGGAATTCTTCATGGACAGCTGATACCTCATTTGTGCCAACATTGCTTTTTAGTCTAAATAGTTAACAAACTCTTGGCGCTGAGTATTTTCATCAATGTATTTGTAGCTGGCACTCTTTTTCCCTTCAGCCCTGGCTGAACAACCCTGGCTTGTCTATCTAGCCTCCTCTCACAAATTAAGTTCTCGATACCCTTACTGGTTTTTTTTCAGCCTTCTCATCCTCCCTTGCTGGTTTGAAACCACCTTTCAGAAATACAGGTGCACACAATAATACACAGCCACTCAGGCTCTGTCACAGAAAGATTTTGTCTCACACCTTCCTCTCATTGCTTTAGATGGTCTGTCTCTGCCTTAGATCAGGGACCAGATTGTCAAATCCAGGAAAGGTCCATTCACCTCAAACCTGGCAAAGAGGGGGACAGTTACAAGAGCTGGCACAGGAGATGGTTGGCACCATGCTGTTCTCCAGAGGCTCCAGCTTTCTCTGTTTGTTCTGTCTGATAGCAACCTCTCCATGATGGATCACACCAATAGAAACACTGGATTGCTACCTATGCTCTCCGTGCCACATGTGTGGAGCACAGCTGGGATTGGCACGGGCCTTGTGTCACAGCAGGGTTTACCACACCTCTCATCACATCCTGGAGCCTGTGTAGTACTTAGTGTATTAGGTTCATTGTTGTGGCTCTTTAATCCCTGTAACTGGAATGTTATTAATTTCATGCACCCTTTAGAAGTTGTGTTCTTTTGTTTTTCTCATATCTAAACAAGTTGCCTCATTGCAACTTTCCTTGAGAGCTCTCTGCCAGTTCTCTGTTGCTCCATCATTGTCATTTATTTGTCTGGGGTAATAAAGTGCAGTGTTTCTCCCTGCAAGGACATTTCAGAAACAGTCATTGCCCAACAGTTTAGGAAGAAGGTCTAGTAAATAATGAGGAAAGAGTGAAATGACAGATCGAGATGAGATGAGATGAGATGAGATGAGATGAGATGAGATGAGATGAGATGTGACGAGCTGGGCTGCAAAGGCAGCCTGTTGGTTTTGAATACTTTAGTATAATGCCTCTGGAATGGTTAAGAGGGTTAATATTTTATATATTGTCTAAGTTTTGCCACAGAGTTTGGAAGATTTGAAGGCTAGGCTGTTGGCTTGGTGTTCAGGTACTTGGAAGCATTGCATCAGATAACAGGACCTGAGAAAGTACAGGAGAGACTTTGAATGAAAAGAATATCAAAAAGACCATCAAAGCTAGTGTCCCTGATGAAGCAGATGGCACAAGTTCAGTGATGTATGGCCTTGCATGGAAACACAAATAATATTACTGACATAAAGGCCTGCTAGCACTATCAAAAATATTTGCATTGAGCTTCATAGGGTTGGGATTTAAGAAAAAAAATTAATTTACTACACATAGAAACATGGAGACTTGGCAGGTCTCAAGGTGACTTTGGTCACCTGAAAGTAGATTACTAATGGCTAAAATTTTTGCAGACAGCAGGAACAAGTTTGTCGCTCTGGCCACTAACCGCCCGGTGGTGTCGGCCAGCGACAAGATCCGGTGTCCACGCGGTGTGGCTACCAATGACCCATCGGGTTGCCTGAGAAAGCAGAAAAGGGAGGCTGCAGCACTGCTGTTGCCTAGCAACTCAGCAAAGGCAAAAGATAAGAGAGAGGGCCAAAGCTGCGTCTTTAATTCCGACTTTATTTCCACCCCGAAGGGGCCGGGGGTGTGGTCGGAAGGGAGATGGTCAGTCAAAGGCGTTAGGGAAGGGGTGAGAGCACTTTTTAAAGGGGGTTGGAGAGAGAGGGGAACAAGGGAGCAAGCCAGTAAGGGAAGGACATGAGGTAACAGGGAACAAATCATAACATATCAGGGGAGGAACAGATACAAACCAACCAATAGAGAACCGAAGAGAACCTTCCAGCGCTTCATACATAAAGAATAGGCTACATTATTAAACATGAGGGGCTTGAGCCAATGGGGAGAAAGGAACAGCGAAGTTTCTGGACGGGAGGGAGAAGATGCTGCGGGAGTGACACACAGTGGGTGTCAGCCCTAGACTCGGGCTTTGCCCTCAGATCCGCCCTCAGGGTCGGAGTCCTGGGCAGGGAATTCCACCCACTGTATGGCACTCAGCCCCAAGGTGGGCTGGGCCACCGCAACACAAGTTCTTACATATCTTCAGTCTTTCTTGCTCTGTGGCTATCTTGTCATCCAGCCAGGTTTGCTAGTGTCTCCCAGCCAGGACAGTTTCTTCGACAAAGAAGAGGAAGATTGTGTTGATTTTTAATCCATTAAATTCCTTAAGAAGGACAGAGTTGATTTGAAAAGCAATGTCAACACTTAGGGTATGTTTGGCTCATCCTGTCTAACTGATCATTCAGTGCCATAACAAACCTGGTGTGAACACTTTGTTCTGGTGTGTGATATTTCACCTCTGAGTGAAATACCTACATTTTCTCCTACATTTCACCTACATTTTGGAAGCAGTCCGGTATCCCTCTCCATTGTCCAGACCAGCTGAACTGGAGCCGGTTCACTCTGTGCTGTTACTACCAAGGAATGTTTCAGTGGTTTGGCACTCCCTGTGGCAGCTGGGAGAGAGAAGGATGTACTCTGAAACCAACATGAGCTACAGACTTGCCATATGTAAATGGTGTCAATGGTACCTACTCCATTTTATCGAGTGTCTTCACTGCTCCAGGGCATATACCTGTAGCCTACTCTATGGCAGGTACTGGACATCCACCCCCTTCCCTACCTTGTATATACTCAGTCCGTAAAACTGACCATTGCCCACCCACTGGCACTGCACGTAGTCCCACATTTCATTGCACATCTACCCAGACAGCCCTTCAGACAGGGGCTCCAATACTGGTAACACAGTCGTCCTGTTGTTTTTTCCCAGCTGTCAGACCACATGCTAATCCTGTATACCGTTTTTGTTTTAGACTGAGCACTGATGAAAGTTTGTTTTCTTGCTGTTATTCAGGTAGGAGAACTCAGCGCAAAAGACACATATGGCAACAATCGTCTAAGGACACCCCTGACAGCCAGTGTTGACCAAGGATTGCTTATAGGAAAAGAAATATGCATTTAGGCCCTGAGGAATCACAGGTGACAGCAGAGCTCATTTGCAATGTCTTTCAGTGCAAAATCTTAAGGAAGTATTGTGAGAGCTAGTTTTTCCTTCCAGAGATGCTTTACTGGTCATCTAGGTCTGTGTGGTACTATTGTTCTTCATTTGGTGATTTAGGCTGGAATGGGGCTTAATTTTCTCTTCATCTGTTTAAAAATGGCAGATCTCATCTGAGTATGCTTTCCCACTGCCCTCAACCTGGGGTACTATCAGCACTAGTAAAACTTGTGCTCTTGTTTGAGGCTAGGTCTAGTGATACCATTGTTGAAAGCAGTAGCTGAGCCTGGAGACCCACCTTCACTAAACCATGGCACCGTAAAAGTGTCTGCATTAGCTCTGAGAGCAGAAATAGGGCCAGGTATGTGGAGTGCCAGTATTATTTTCTAAACCATATCCAGGCTGCCCCAGGCTTCTTTAAAGATATATCCACTCTCCAGGGAGTTTCAAAGTAGAAATTCTTCACTGCAACATCACTGGAGTCAAAAGGAAACAGACATGAGTTTCTTCAAAACAGAGGGAGCCTGAATTCTGAGGGTCAGTCCAACTACTATCAGGAAGACCTAGAAAGGACTGTGGGAGATGGATAAAGAAGAGAGAGGAAGAAATGTTGGCAGAAAAGGGAAAAAAAATGTAAACGAAAGAGGAGGGAAAGAGTGTCTGCCTTGCTGCCTGCTCTGCTGATGGTAGGTGTAGCTCTCTGTGTGTGTGACTGGGATAGAGATACTAGGAAGAAGAGTAACTATCCTAATAAATTGCAGAAGGGATTTTTCTGATTATTTATTTTTACAGTCTGTCAGTATTTTCCTTAAAGCTGGGATAATCAGAGAGCTTATAATTATTTCTTAGGCAGATCCCCAAGCTTCCAGTTGCAGTCCTGTTCCCCTTCAAAAAAAGGAGAGCTTCTCTTCCCTTTTTTATGCTTACAATGAAGTGTGATTTTCTAAGGCTCTGAATTTGTATTCTTTGCACAGTGCTATACTTTTTATTGTTACATACTCTGGTCATGCTCCTGCAAACATTTTAGCTTTTAAACACAGCATGTCTGGTGTATTTTGGCTTCTTTTCTCTTTTTACCCAACATATTAGAAAAACAGACATGCATCTCAATTGCACTCTGTATTCACAGCATGGTAATCTGTGCCATTTTGCATCTTAAGGCAGTGTTGATCTTGTGCAGTCATTGAGAACCATTTGAAGCAGACATTGACCAAGACACCCTAAAACTACAAAAAGCTTTGTTTTCCTGGTATTGTCCCAATTTTCTCATTAATGGTGGCAGAGCCAAATCTAATACAATTCTTGAGACAAGATCTCAGGCCTAAGTACTTGTATGCATGTTTTCTGAGGCGCAGCCTGCCTGCAGAGACTCCTACTCCCTCCTCAGTCCTACTGATGCGGCACCACTGAATCCGGTTGAACTCCAGTGTTTAAAAACTGCTGACAATGAGAGCAGCATCAGACCCACTCAATTATGTGTGGTTTACATGTCTCTGTAATTTTTTCCATCCCACTCCTGACTCTGTCTTCAGCATATGTAACACTGACGTCATAAAGTGTAATGCTTAATAGATCAAGATAGAATTTTTCTGCAGTTATTAAAATGTGTAGAGTTTTGAAAGAAAGCAGTCAGTTACCTTCCTTTGTGTGAAAGCAGTTTTTCATACAGAAATAGACAGGGTTAGTAATTTGATAGCTGACATTTGAGTCGTGTTTTGTTGCAGAGACTCTTTTTCCCTTAAATACAGTGCTACTGATTGCTCTGAATCATCAAAATCCATCTATTGTAAAAATGTTAACATTTGGGTTTGCTCACAGAGGTAGTTTTAATCATCTGTCTGACAGTCAAACGAGGATTTTTTTGGTATGGGTAGCCTAGGAACTGTATTTTGCAGCTACTCAGCATTCTCTGAATGCAACATGACCTCATAAATAGACCCATTGAGAGCACTACTTTCCCTGATATTTAGTCTTCTTTATACGATATTCCCTCATCTGTATAGCAGTCATCAAAAGGGAAGTAATAACAAAGCGAGAAATTTACTTCTTCAGTTATTCTCCTCCTTGGACACTATCACAATGCAGGGAGTGCATGGCTGAGCTCTCCATCCTCCAACAGAAAGAATTTCCTTTGTGCTTCCAGTCTTCTTACCTGAAAGTGTTGAGCATTTAGCACCTCCTTCGAGTTCCAAGATAAATTGCTGCATGGCCAGTTGTCTTCAAAAAGTTGGCATCTTGTTCACCTGTCTAGAAAATGGAGTTAGGAATTGTACACCTCTTAACCAATAAGCATAACATCTTGTCCCTGTCTCGAAACTTAATACTCCCCAATTGCTAGTGTTTGAATGATCAAGCTAAATGTTTAGCACTTCCATCATTGTGTTCATTTTTAGTGGAAAGATTTGCAATTAAAAGTCAGTGTTTGCCAAAGAAACCACAAAGTCACCGCTTATTTCTATTTGTGAAAACACAGAGCAACTGTGGATCTTGCTTATGCTGGCTAGTGCGGATAGGCACATGCCAGCGCTGATCTGACAGACAACACAGCAGTACCACACAGAGAAAATTTCTCAGTTGTGAAAGGAGATGCCTTGAAGACCATTGAGACTTAGAAATAGATGTCCATTAATGAATCACTGGAATTTGAATGTTACCTTAATTTGCTTTTCCACAGAGAACTTGTGAAAACTTTTAACAGACTAACTGGATCCCAAGTCCAGTTGAGATAGAAATTGCCTCAGTTCTGCTTCAGTGAGTGTAGCAATGATGATTTATACCATCTGAGCTTTTGAGTTCATGTTGCTTTTTGTAACCATGGTGAGAAAGGTATATACCAGTGAGCTGAGTAATGTAACATGCTGGAGTTTAATTATTTTTCTTTTCCTAGTTCCTCACTTTGTCTTATTAATGTTATAGGAAACAGCAGGAGTAATATGAAAAATATACAGGAATTCAGATACAGTATTTTATAAGTAGTTTCACAAACTTGCACTTGCTTATATGGGGACACAGCAAGCTGGTATGTTTAGCTGTCTGCAAATATTTTGTTACATTTGGAAGCATTACCCACTCTTCTTGTCAAGAGATCAAAATCTTAGAGTCATTTTCCAGTGTGAATGTGATTCATTCCTGATGTTTCTGATGACTCATTCTCTGTTCTTATCTTGTCTTCTTCAGGTGTAAATTGGAAAATATATGAAGCCTCTGTCTATTTCTCAGACCTGTTTAGGTACGTAGGTAAAATTCACTATGTGTTTTAAGGAATTCTTAGGAAGTATGCAAGGCGGTCACATTGTTCTTTCAACAAGGGAGAACAATGCCTGGATTAAAATTATGGCATCTTTCTTATCAATTTTCTGAAAACACTGAAAACAGTCAAACAAGCAGTTAATTCTGAAGTGTCTGAGTCTTAGCTCTATTCTTGTAGGATGGTGCAAGTGCTTCTGTCTTTCAGCGAGGAAGCTAACCCATGGGGAATATTTTGGATCTACCTTGGGGGAAAAGAAGTGCTGAAAATGTGGTGAAATTAAACATTTTATTAGATCCATTAACATAACTTTTATTTTGTTTTCAGCAGCGCTGGAAAGCAAGCACAGTGAAACAGTTTGCTTGCTTATAGGCATATGAAAAAGAGTTTGCCCATTTTATCACAACAGAACTGATTTCTTTTTTGTCAGGGACAGCAAAGAAAAGAGGCATCCTTACATCTTTTCTACTTGCATTTAGGTGATCTTCATTTTAAGCATGTCTTTTAACCTTGGTTTTTAATCAGTAATCAATTGAAAAAATATCTTTAAGAAGTTGCCAGCCAAAAACAACACCTCTATTGCTGACACCACCTCCCCTTCCCTTCCAGCTCTGGCAAATATTTCCCTTCCTCTCTTTCTCCTCTTATCCAGCCATGTCATCCAACAGAACCAGAGGCTAGGATCTGAAAGTATACAGGAAGGCAGCTGGGGAGAGAGGAGATAAAAACTTGGAGAGGGGAGAGATGTTTTCTCTTGTTCCTTTTATACTTTCTAAGCATCCTGTCTGACTTATAGGGAACAGAACTGGTATCTGCCAACCAGCTTTAATGTCTTTTAAAGAGATCTCCTAATCTGGTGTTTGGAAAACTGGAATGCCAATTGAAAGCCTTGCAGTGTCATTTCAAAAGAACATTTGAAATGCTTTCTTTGGAAGCATCTTGAATTTTCTAGAAATAAACAAATTGTCTCCTTTTTCTTACTCTGAAACTGTTTACAGAACCAACCTGACCTGAACTGCTATCACCATCCAGCCCCAGAAATGCCTTTTTTAACAAACTCAGTGTCTGCAGCTTGCTCTAATACTTCATCAGATCCCAAATATCATCTGCCACTTGCCAGCCACTAACATGTATCTTGATGAACAGTGTTTTTCATTTCATGTGAACTGGGTTGTTCTTGTTTACACCCAGCAGTATAGAACAGCTCCTATTGTCCATTGTTCCCTTATGTACTCTCAGAAAACCTCTTTGGTTTTGGCAGCCTTCTCTTCAAGGAATGTGATACAGAGCACAGATAAAAGTACAAGCATCTGTTCTGATGACTGGCATTAATCCTGACAACAGTGTAGAAATTGTCTGCTTTGGAAGGCAGGCAGGCACAGCCAAACAAGATTAACAGTAGCTTCAATTTGCAGTGGGTATGATAAAGCATATGCTTTAAGTCCAGGAGACTGCAAAGTTTGCTGCTCATTTCCTGTGCTTCCCATTCTTGGCAGGCATGCACACCCTGATTCCTTCAGCAGGAGCTGACAATTACATAGGTACTAAGCTCCAACATACTTTTGAGGAAAATAGTATGGATAAAGACAAAAAAAGCCACGAAGGTTCTTCAAGTATTAGTTTGTTCTTGGGAGCTTTAGGGAATGTTTGCAATCCTAGAAGCTGGTACTTGACAGACTTCAAGTGTCGATGCTTTATTTCAGTCCTGAGTGATAGAAGAAAGTCTTTCCAGTCATAGGAGTTATTTCAGGCAACACTAAGAAAATTCTTGATGTTTTCCAGTTCAAGTTTTGACCTGACCTGACCCTGCTTGACTTTCAAATCTGACCAGCATGGTCTGGAATTATTTTTCCTGTATCGAAGAGTTGAATGCATATTTAAATGCTTTAGGCCTCTCCTATCAATATTGGTCATCTGATAAATTGTTCCATTTGACTTTTACACAGCTGATTTTGGCTTGGTAGCCTAAAAAATATTTCTGTAGGTAAAAATTACTGAAAACTAACATCATATGTGCTTTTTGCATTTCTCACTAAAATGTATTTTTAAAAAGGACCTAAGAATCTTCACTGGTGTCTGCTGAAAGGCACCCCTGTGTTTCTGCAATGATTTTTTTTTCTCATTATTCCTGATTTGCTGGCTAGATTCAACAAAATAACTGTCTTGAAAGAGATCAGCTGTTACTCTTCCTTCTATTCTATCCTCCAGTGTTTTCTTTTCAGTTTTTATTATGCGAAATGCAAGAAATCATTTTAGATGCTTTCAGCAAATAGAAGTGTCAAATTTCCTAAACATCAGAAAGCAAAAATAGCCATGGAGAATCTTCTGCAAGACCCCAGCACTTTCATAAAACAATCAAAATGAGATAACTGTCATGCAAACCAGGGAAAGACTCCCTCCCATCACTGATGTTTCTCTGGGCTGCACAGGCATATCAGGTTGATACTTTGATAGATTGCAATCTGTTTTCAGCAGTTGACCCAGACATAACATCATCATTTCCTGATTATATTGATATGTGTTTCTATTATTTGCTTATTTTGCGCCTTGAGAAACAATTCCTTTTTGTTGTTAAACTGTAAACAGCATAGCAAGGCCTCATATTAAATCATAATTATTTACCATGCTGTTCACGCACCTTTGTCCCTGGGGAATGTGGTGACGTGAATTTACAGGAAGATCGGGGTATTTCTCACCAACAGTTTCCTGTTATTGATATGCTTTTGTTTAGTTGTGATCTTTTTTTTACTCTTTCAGGTTCTCAGGGGAAAAATAAACAGGCACATGACATTAATCACAGTCCTTGGATATCATATTGGAAACCTCACGAATACTTTCAATGTGGGATTTTGAACTAGGGCTGGATCTTTAGAAAACAGCAATGACAGGTTATTATTTTCTAGTACTTGCTCTCCTATTCTGATAAACGATTCCAATAATTCTTTAAAATTCTTTTTGATTGTGTTCCTTTTTAAATGCCAAAAGGGTTCAAAAGTTTAGGAAGACAACCTTGAATGGTTTGCATCTGTATGTGTAGATTTGCATAACTGGACTAAGTTTTCATTTGAGAGAAAATAGGTATCACGTAAGAGATACCGACGTGATTCAAAAATCCAGAGCCCTTTCAGCAAATATTATCAAACATTGCCAAAAATGTTTTCTTTATGATAGCTTGCCAAGTTCTTTTCTTTAAGAATATATGAAGCCTATATTATTTCTGAAGAAAAGTAGTATGTAAATTGTATTTACCAGTGTGTCAAGAGGCACCAGCATAATTACCAGGGTAGTTATCTAACACAACTAGCATGTAGCTCTTAAATCTCTTTCAGTGGTTTTGGCTATCCTACTTTTATGTCTGTCTCTGTGGATATGTGGTACACTCCTAGCCAATAACCTTTGCAAAATATCTTGATTTTGCAATAAGGAGTTGCAGTAGAACAACCAAGAAGTTTAATAACAAACCAAACTTTGGGAGGTTAAGATTTTTCTCTTCCAAAGCTTTGTAGAAATATTGTGGTTAAAGGCAAAATGACATTATGTCCTAGAGAACCCACACCAGGAAGGCCACCAAGAGATAGATCTGTTGGCTAAAACAAACCATTAAAGTAACTCACAAGTAATGTAGTAGCTATTCAGATTCATTACCAAATTCTCAGCATTTAATATTTTTGTTTCATCATTGTTAAATAGCATCTTTCTTAGAAACTGTGCCTCAAGATTTAGAGCAAATTCTCAGAGTCAAACCTACACTTCCACGACCTATTTGTGGCTGCAGATTTACCGTATTTGGTACTTAGTACTTCAGTACTGTATTGAGTGTGTGACACTGTTTTTTTCCTTCATTTCTGCTGCTAGTATTAAAGACTAAGAATAAGCTCACGAAAGCTGGATGTGATACAATAGGATCATAAAATGGCTTTTGTTGGGAGGAACCATAAAGATCATCCAGATCCAACCCACAAACCCACATGTCAACACCTCCTACTAGGTCAGGTTTTTCGGAGCTCCATCCAACCTGGCCTTGAACGCTTCCAGGGATGGAGCATCCACAGCTTCTCTGGCCAACCTGTCCCAGTGCCTCACCATCCTCACAACAAAGACTTTCTTCCTAATATCTAATGTAAAACTTCTTTGAGCTTGAATCCATTCTCCCTTGTCCTGTCACTACATGCTCTCATAAATAATGTCTCTCCATGTCATATAACTTCATACAGAAGTTTTTAGCTACCTTCTCCTCTTGGAGTATTTAACTTCTTGATAACATGTAGATATTCTATGATTTCTTAAAATACTCCATTGTTCCTTTCTTGACAGGCCATGTAATCTAAACAGCTCTGTAAAAAGTTGCTCCAACTGGATTTCTGTGAATTTGTCCTCCTCTGTAAGCTCAACCAAATAAGATCTGGCTGCTTTTCAGATGAGGAAATTCTAAGGAATCTCAGGTTATTATGTTTTTCTACATGTGAAATTTTATCCTCTGGACTTCCAGTTCTTGAAAGCAGTTTGCTGCTTCCATTACTGAATCAGATATATTTTCTTCCAACACTGTCAGGTTAAGAATTCACAAACAAGGCAAAATACCTTTGTCCTTGTGAGGAAAAAAAGGTTTACAAAACCCACAAATTATTTATTAAGCAGGCTGTAACAAAGCTTCCTATCTGATTTTTTCATCAAGCACATTCATCTCCCAAACCTTAAAAGTCTGAAGTCTCCCCAAGTCAAGTTTTTTCCGTTCCAACTGAAGCTCAAGACTACAAGATGAAGTCCCCAGCACAACAGGAAGCTCATCTCTACTCTCTGATATCACCCTTCAGGACCATGGGTGTCTCCCAGCACATAGTCATCTAGAATCCATAATCTGAAGTCCTAAAATCCCTTCAATTTATTTCAATGTTGCCTTTTTAGTATCATGCGTTGGAATGTCAACTCTGGGCTGTGCTCCTGTGCACTGTGCCCTGGCTGTGCTTCAGCAATTGTGTGGCCTGAATGAAACCATGGCTTAATATTCACTCATACACCTGAGGTATTCTTTTACTTACTGCCTTAGCCAGCTGACCTGGTGAAGATGAACTCAGCTAAAATGTTCTAGAAAGTTAGGAAATGCCTAATTGCCTAGTCATATCCACAGCCACATTCTGAGTGCACAGTTTTTACACAGTTTTTCCTTCCTCAGTAAGTGTTTAAGATATGGATCTGGATCTTCTGTTTAAGTACCAGACAGGATGGAAGGAAGACAGAATTACATTTTATCCGAGATGTTTCAGGCTCTTTACTCCTACTGGTTCGATGTTTGGGATCAGTCCTCAGCAGAGAGGAAGAGTAAGGGCCTGTCCTTTTTCTGAGCCATTAAACATTTTGTTATTGTTGTTTTTTCTCTGTAGTTCTTGCTCTCTGTTAACTACCACAAGAGTGATTTCCACCAAGATGGTGAAATCAGCTTGTACTTTTTTATACCCCTCTGAAACCTCAGTTAGTGATTGTGATACTGTTAGCATCTCTCTTGAGATTTTTTTATTATTATTTTTTCATGTCACAGGGAAAAGCTATTTCTATTGTTGTTAAATGTCTTTGGGAATCAGAGATGTCAACCATGATTGTTACAGAATTATGACACCAAATTGTAATGCCTTTCCCTCTGCATGGAAGCTTTGGCCACCTTGGTTTATGCTTGACTAACGGATTGCTTTCATATTTGTCACAATTAGGAGGACAATTGTTCAAGATAACCATCAAAACTAGGTGTTCAAAGATCAGTATAAGGTAGAAAAGCTTATTCACAAACCTGCCCTTTTTCCAGAAATACCCAAGTTCTGGAAAACTGAACTTTCTCAGAAGTTAGTAAGTATTTCCTGTTTCTACAGTTCAGTGTCTTACTGGGAAATACTGTTTTCAAACAGGATATGCACTTACCTGTTCAATCAGCAGATATTTTACATATTCCTCTTCTTTCCTAATGACAAGTCTATTTTGTTCTTATTACTTCCTGCTGGTCAAATAACAATAAAAAGGGTCTTGATTTCCTTGCCACTGCATTTTATATTTGCATATATAATTAGTCAAGCAGTTGGACAAGATGGTTGTTGTACATCTCTTCCAAATGAAACAATCTATTCTGTTCTGTTCTGTTCTGTTCTGTTCTATTCTATTCTATTCTATTCTATTCTAGTCTAGTCTAGTCTGGTCTGGTCTGGTCTAGTCTAGTCTAATTCTATTCTATTCTATGCTATGCTATTCTGTTCCGTTCCGTTCCGTTCCGTTCCATTCCGTTCTAACTTCCACTCAACAACTGCAGGGTAATGTGCTTTGTCGGGGAGTGTGTTATCTTCATGATACTGGTTCACTGTATCGAATATGTTTGTAGCTATAAATGCTATTTTAACACAGGATCCAGCAGAATGTAGTGGTATTTATCTCAGCTGAAAGACTGGGGTGGTGTTCACCTCACTTAACTCACACAACTGCAGTGCAGACATCTACTGCTTATCTGTGGGTCCCTTCCAACTCAGAATATTCTGTGATTCGGTTAACTGTTCTCTATAGTTTCCCTACATAATTTATAGAGAAAAATAAGTTAGTTGATAACCCTCACCCTCTAGAGAACACCAAGAGTGACTCAGATGAGTGTGTACGGTTGTTGTGAATGACCTGAGTTTATAACTTAAAAATTTTAGCAGGAAAGCAGATGACTCAACAGCATTTTAAATACAGAATTGTGTAATTTAGAGGGGACACCGAAGCCTTGAGTCCAGCCTGCCCGTCCAGGCAAGACTGACTGTCACTGCATCAGGTCAGCCACAGCTTTGTGTAGCCCTGTGTCACCTTGGCACTAATACACATTAACGGGCCACACTGTTAAGCTCTCTCAGTCCAGACCCCTGGTCTTTACAGTGTGTCTCCTTTTGGTGTGGGAACCCTTGTACTGCACACGCATCGCTTTTCTCAGCTTGGCAGTTTTTGATCTTTTCAGGGAGTTTTGGCATTGTTCATTGCCTAGGTGTGATTTAACAGTGAACTCAGACACACAGAGGCCCCCAGCACACAGTGGGCATGGAGATTGTCACCAGGTTGTGAAATGAATGCTTTGATGGGTCAACCACTGTTACAAGGAACAGCAGATACATTTGGTCTTTGAGAGGTCAGCCTTAGGTGGGCCTGTACACTGCCCTGATTCCTAAACAAGATACCAGTTTTGTAATCAAAACATATGCTGTTTACTTGTGAGGTTAATTACACAGGTCAGATTTTAGATATACAAGTGCCTGTGGGTGAAATGTGCATTTCACTTATCTGCTGTTTTGTTTGCAAACACAGAGCAACATGTCTTAGTATGAAAATCTGACTGATTTGAAGGTAAATTTAGGCTGGAGTGAGTTAGACCTGAGAGCCAAGTGTAAAAACCAGAGTTACCTCTTGCTGCCCAAGGTACTCAAAGATTTTGTCAAATGTTGCCTTGGAGGCAGCCTCGTCTCACTGAGACACTGATCAAACCAAACACAAAAAGAGGGAAGGGAAACTCCTGTGATAGAATCACAAGCCTCCAAAAATGTCTCCAGGAGACCTCGTTGTCTTGAGTGTTCAAATGGCATTTCCAAACAGTTTTGAACTACCTTTTAGCTAAGAAAGGGTAACACAATTGTAGTAGAGTCCAGGTCTTGAAGATATTTCAGCTGTGATGATGTCCTCGGATGACATACTTAGCTAAAGAGAGCTGAGTCACAGGAATCAGGAGACTGACACAGAAATGGGAGTGTTTGAGTGCAGATAGCCTCTCCATTTATTCCAGAGGTGGTTGCAGAGTACCATGTCTGTGAGATGCTCTCACTCGCATCTCATGTAGGAAAATTTCCAAGTGTTTTTAAAGGTGCATGATGAAGTAGAGCTTACAATATTACTTATATTCTTATATTCTTATGTTTTTAAATACCAGTCAGAAAACTGATCCCATGGGAAAATTGAGCTCACAGCCATAGAAGTCTACCACAGAGAGTACCAAAAAAAAAAAAAAA